>PVKS010000603.1:0-66028 GCA_004027875.1 Aplodontia rufa | reverse complement strand
CCATTGACAGGACTGATGTCAGCCATTAGGCACAGAGAGAAGTCACCGCAGCAGAATTCCCTCCCAGTGCCCTGGGGACCTGGCATTTCATGGACAGCAGATGCTCAATAACTACTTGAAAAATGATTAATGAGTGAAGCAGAACCACGGATTACTGCAGGAATCATTTCCAAATGAATGAAAGAGTAAATGAATGAACCGCCCTGAATTCCTGAAGGAATGATTAGAACTGACCCTGAAGACTGTGGTCCCTGGTTCCCTTGCTCCAGGGAATTGAAAGCCAACAACGCAAAATTCCTCATCCTGCTAAAGAAAGTCCAGGCATAGATTAAGGATATAATTTCCTCAAGATTCCTTGAAGACACCCCAGGAGAAAAGCAACGACAGAAGAGGAAATACAGATAGCCCAAAACACAAGGAAATAGAGTCAACCTCACTCAGTAAAAAAAAATTAAATGAGACATTATTCTACTCTGTTAAGTGTGCAATACCTAGCTGGCAAAGGAGGCTTTGTTTTGGTGGGGCTGTAACCATAATCTAACATTTAGGAAGGTCGATATGAAAATAAACATGAAAAATTTTAACTTCCAATTGTGTGTGTGTGTGCCCTTTGACCCAGCGATTCTATTTTTAAGAATGAATCCTAAAGAACTTAATGGGCAAGAAGAAAAATCATGTACAAGAATTTTGATTCCATCATTGTTTGAAGAGGAAAGAATGAAGAAGAGGAAACAATACCAAAGTCGGTCTCTAGTAGTCTAGCTAAATAAATGTTGCTTCATCCACACAATGAAACAATCAAATCCGAAGCAGCCATTAGAAAGCAGGAGGAGGGCCCTCTTTGTAGACAGGACTCGATGGGCCCTTGTTATTAAGAAGCAAAAGCACATGAAGAAAACAGTCTTTTTATTTTAACATATGTGCATGTAATGTTTGAGAATGAATCATGGAAACCTACACATCAAAATGGCTAGGATTGTAAGAGAAACTATCCATTTTAATTTTGGACACTCATAGTTTTTTCAAAATAGCTGTCAACTATTTTTGTCATCAGTAAAATATATTACTTTAAGCACTAGCCATTTGGGGAATGGCACAGCCACCTATGGGAGACCCCGAAGGCAGCTGCAGGGTCCTGGCCTGGGGCCACCTGCCCGGGCTCTGCCTCCACTGTTCCCAGGCCTCTGCTCACTCTCTACCCAAGGACCCAGTCTCTGGGAAAGGCTTCCCCAGCGCAGTGTTTTCTACAGCATTGTCAAGAGCAATCTCCAGAATAAAGCTTGGGGGCCCCTTCAGTCCCTGCACAAGGAAGCTGAGAGTGTGAAGGTCCCACAGCTCAGGGACAACTGCACAGAGGAGACCCTGGGGATGGGTGACCTCTCCCCCAGCCTTGCCCAGCTTTGTCCCAAGGTCACACTGCCTGTGGCTACTGTCCCGACCACTGTTAGAACTCAAGGGGCTTCATCCACAGCCCCAGGGCATGAACTAACAAGGCTCAGGCCGAGTCCAGAATGAACCAGAGCAGGGGAGGGGGCAAAGGAGCTCTGCTGAGAAGAAGGTAACACTGTTCAATATTTGCTAATATTGCTTAACTGACATGAGCCAGAAGCCTGGGAGTCAGTGGCTTTGGACAAGAATTTAATTTCTCAGCCTGTTTTTTAATTTTTTTTCCATTAGAAAAACAAGATGGAAACACCTATTTCTTGGGGTTGCTGCGTGGAGTACTTGGATTTTGCACGAAATACATACAACGCAGTGCCCGACAGATACTGAGTTACCAATAAATAGCCATTCCTATGCTACTCATGTTGCAGTTCCACTTGGATACGTAGGAGGTGACATGTCTTCGTTACCTGCCTTCATTCATGCTAGCAGGTCCATTCGGTGGGGATAGTGGCTGGCACCACCTACGGGAAAGGACCCCTGACGCATCATTGGGCAACAGCCAGTTAGATCATGAAGGAGCTCAAGCAATAGACTAAAGGGGGCTATCTCCGGGAGGGCATAGAAGAACTGCAGAGTGGGGTACCAAAGCCGCAGAGGTGAGTGACATGGGTTTAACTGTGTCCCCACCTCATCAGCGTTGAACCCTCAGTACCTGTGAACATGACCTTGTTTGGAAATGGTTTTTGCAGATGATCAAGTTAAGATGAACTCAGGCGGACAACTGTGTTCTTATTGAAAGTGAATAGGCGCACACATAGGGAGAATGTCATGTGGTGATGAAGACCAGGGGACGTCAAAGAATTCCTGCAAGCTCAGGACCTCTGAAGATGGCTGCAGACCTCCAGAAACTAGGGAGAGGCTCACGGCCCTTAGGAGGAACCAACCTACTGTGGACTTCCAGCCTGCAGACCTGTGAGACAGGAAGTCATTGTCAAAGTCACTCAGTTTACGGTGCTTTATGTCAGCCCAGGCTGACTGAGGTCGTGCGGTAGAGTGAAGGGTAGATGAACTGCTCCTGCTTGCCTGCTTTGTGTCCCTTGGCAGGTCACTTACCCGCTCTGGGACTAATTCCTTGTTCATTCAATGGGGTTAGCAGTGGCGACTGCCTCCTGAGCTTAGGTGAGACCCTGCACAGAGTGCTCCCGACACAAACGTGCCCACACATCAACGTGCACATTCATCGCCACTGGAGATGGGGGAGGGCACACGTCCACTTCAAGCTGCTTCACAAGAGCGAGCTTTCTCTCCGCTTTGACATTCTCAGCTCTGTGTAGAGGAAGCAAGTCATTGTATTGAATCCCTCGGACACCGGGTCGGTTCTCTAAACTCCATAAATGCTCATTAGCTGCTCCTTAATAATGTGTGCTCCAAATTAGGGTTGTATTAGAGTAAATTCCATGGTGAGATCTTGAGGCCCTTGCATCCTCTGTACTACAACACTGTCGAACACACCTCGGGCATCCAGGAAATATTGATAAATGTGGACTAAATAATGAACATGGTGGGGCAAATGATTTGATTTGTGGGATAACTGGATCTATGGAAAGGGGCAGTATTTTCTCAAGAAATAATTTGAAGGGGCTGGAGCAGTAGCTTGGTGGTTACGGCGCTTGCCTGGCATGTGTGAGGATGTGGGTTTGAATCACAGCACCACATACACAACTAAGTGTTGGAGCAATGAGGGACACATAAAAAAACTAAATAAAATTGATTCTCTCTCTCTCTCTCTTTCTCTCTCTCTTAAAAAGAGAAAGAAAAAAAATAATTCAAGCCAGAGCTTACCATGATATTAGACTAGGGAAATACAAAATAATAAGCAAAGGATTATTTTACATTTAGTGTGTCTGGTTCCTGCAGATCATCTCTCCACACCGTTCCTCCTAACAACATCTTATAACTACAACTCTTACCTTAATTTTGCCAGTGTAGACTCTGAAGCTCAGAGAGATGGAAATATTTGCTTCAAAAATCACTGCAGGGGCTGGAGTGGTGGCTCAGCATTTGGAGCACTTGCTTGGCAAGCACGAGGACCCAGGTTCAAACTCCAGCACCACATGCACAACTAAGTGTTGGAGAAACAAAGGCCAAATGGAAAAATAAATAAAAATGATTTTCTCTCTCTTTCTCTTTCATTGTCTCCCTCTCTCTTAAAAAAAAAAACGTCGGTTCAGGTAAAGGGGAGTAGGGATTTGAATTCAGGGACTCTGATTCTAGCACCTGACCACTTGATCTCCATGCCTTCCTCTTATTAAATCAGTGGAACCCTCCAGCTCCTACTAACTAATGTTCCACAGTCACTGTTGGGCCTGCAGGGACCTTGAGAATTAGGAAAGGCATGTAGGCAGCCTCACAAGAGGAAAGTGCCCTGCCTGGGACTTCAGCCAGGTCTCCTGACCTGGAGCCTCTATGGGAGTGGGGACTTGGGATCCCAGCTTGCTGTCCCACAATGGGCAGGAAATGAGCTGCGTAACCCTCCCTGGCTGCCAACCTTGTACTCTCTGTCCACTGAGACCCCTTTGCCAGGAACAGCCCTGAGTGTGCACCTTTTCCTGCTCGGGGACTCCTTCCCTCTGGCCAGACTGCTCTAGCTGCGTGGAATCCTGTCAGCAGGGCCCCAGGCTGGTGTGCTGCTCGTGGAACTTGGACGTGACTGTTCCAGATCGTGGGCTCTGACAGCCCAGGGGACAGTGGGACACCCAGTCCTGCTCCAGACGGGGGCAAAACGATCCTTGTCATGACACTTATTAGCCAGGGGCTGGAGCCAGCTCCATAGACATCCAGATGGCACCTTCCAGAGCAGACGAGGGATGCTGATGAGCTGTTTCACAACGTGTGTGTGACTCACCTGACCTCTGCTCTTGGCCCTGCATCTTCCCTGGTGGTCCTTTCTACTGCAGCCCCAAAGTTGCAAAGGTATTGCTCTGGGTCTTGGGTTAGGGCTGTAGAGGTCTGGGTACAGTGATTCCAGGATCAGAGTCCCCAGGAAACCACATGTGGATAGTTTTCCCAAAGGCCCAGGGTCCTCACAGAACTCTCTAGAAATAGCAATAGTCTCCTTGGAACCCAAACAGTCCCTGAGTTATTAGACAGCTATCAACATCTTAGCTTACTGCTCAGGGACACGCTTTGCAAGAGAGAGTGTCACCAGGGGCTTTTGTGGGAGCTGTGTAGCTCTGCCTGGTGGATTTGGGTTCACCGCCTTCAACAGGAGTCAGGACACCTTAGTGCAGAAAAAGATCCAGTTGCAAAGGGTGGAGTTGTTGATGCCCTTTTTTTCTACATACAAAATTCATTTGCAGATAGAGATCAGATGCTTGAATGTTACTCAAAATGCTTATCATTAAGTACTGCAGAGGAAACAGACCCAGAGAGAGAAACTGCCTTGTCCAACATCACACAGTCAGTGTCAGAGCCAGCAGAAGAATCGATAGAAATCCAGGTGCCCTTGGCCAAGGGAAATGAATAGGTGACTGAAATTTCACTGTTACAAATTAATCATTATTTATTTTTTCACTCTCTTTGATAATCTTACTTCAGTATACAAATAACCAGCAAACATACTATCATTACAAACATTTTTCAAAAGACCAATCATATTTATAAAGTATTTTAAGGCTTTTCAACTTTTTATTTCACAAAATTATAAATATATATTCTTTTTAAAACATTTTTATTAAGGAGTTGAGTTATTGTACAATCATAAATGCATATAAAGTAACAATATGATAGGCATGTGGGTTTTTTTAAGAAAGAAGGGAAAGGAGAGAGAGAGAAACAATTTTTATTTAGTTTTTCATGTGTCTTTAATTTCTTGGACACTTCATCGTGTATGTGGTGCTGGGGTTTGAACTCACGTACTTGTGCATACCAGGCAAGCACTGTAACAGCTGAGACACCGCTTCAGCCCCAATAGGCATTTGTTCTTAAAACAGAATTACCCCACATCACCCACACCCCAGTCTCTTGATTCTTCTATATTTCACCCTACAGCTATATAAATGCTGAATTTTCCAGAATTAAATGATTGCATAAGTATTACTGGATTCTTAGGGGATATTTATAAAGTCGTTAAGAGTTCTGTTTTGTGTCTTCTATACTCTACCCCATCCCATTTCCTTCCCCAGGTGTCCAGTGTTAACAAGCGGGCATCAAATCCTTCAGGCCTATTCTATGTGGTTAGGAATACATTTGCAATATATGATTGAACTTTACATGTATATTTAGATATTATAATATATTGCAAATATAGGATATATCTATAAATACTGTTTATGTCATCCCATTTATAAACATAAGATCAAATTTGACTGATTTTTTTATTTGACCTTGTACCTCCGCATTGCCTCCATGTTGATCCATCTAGCACCCTGTTCGTCAATGGATCCATAGCAAAGACTGAGCCACCTGCCAGCCTTTGGACATTCAGGTTGTTTCCTGTATTTTTCTATTGCAACCACAGTGGTAGCGAAGTTCCTTATGTATGTAAACCCCTGGGACATGAGCCAACTTTCTGCAGAAGATGTATCTGGAAGTAAAAATGTGAGGTCATTTGTCCTATGAAAGCTTCCCATAAGTTGCAACGTTTCTGCTTGCTGCTGTCCAGTTTCCTCTTCTGAAAGTTCTCTGAGAGCCCTACAACAGCCACGGGGTTTAACTTAGGCTTCATTTGGAGTCATCGCGGCAACCTTGAAAAAACAAACTGAGGTCCCTGTTTTAGATAGCAAAACAAAACCCAGCCAACTGGATATACAGAGGAATCTCAACTCGATACAGAGCATTTAACCCACATCTAATGTCACAACATTGACAGACTGAACAGTTTCCATGTAAGACTGGGAACAAGAAAAAGAAGTCCATTTTCAATGTCCTATTCTCCTTCATACTGGAAATTCTAGCTGGTACAATAAAGTAAGAAAAGAAATACTATCCATACGTATTGGAAGGAATAGAATAGCTCCTAGCTGCAGATGGCATGATTATCAAAGTAGACCACCCCACAGAATCTAAAAACAACCAGAATATGCAGAATATGTAAACAACACACACACACACACACACACACACACACACACACAAATCAAATGCATTTCTATATTCTAACAATGAACATGGAAAAACTGAAATTAAAAACACAGTATCATTCATAGTCACTCCAAAGAAAATGTAATGGGGGTTTAGGTACAGTAACCCAAGACCTGATTTCCCTGAAAACCACATATGGGTGGTTTTTCTCAAAGACCCATATTCCTCCCTGGAGTCCAAACAGTCCCTTGGTGGAATTGTTATAGGTCTTATGAACCAACCCATGTAGAGGCTTATTATCTGTGGATGTGTATATGTAGATTGTAGTGCATAGATAACAAAACAGGTGTGTGTCTTTATGCTGAAGATAAAACAGAAAATAAAAATGTTGTTACTGATTTGTCTTCCATGCCTGTGAGTACAAAGCACAGACCTGATATTGTTACAAGTCTCAAATTTACACAAAATGATACACAGAGCTTTTATACTATGTTGTACAAAGTGATTGAGATCATCTTTTAAGCCAGGAAATGCAGAATATTGCACTACCACCTCAGGTTCACAGTCGCGAGGATATTCATGCCTCGAGGTTGGTTAAGTGTCACAAAATCCTTTATTATTCTTGTCATATATGTTGTTTTGTGACCATGTACATTCGTTAAAAGGATGTGGGGCCATTAAACAAAGTGATGGCCAGAGGTATTCAGAAACGTGAAAAACAGATTTAAAGAGAACTTCCACATGGTCACTGTCCAAGTTCAAGGCATAATTATGAGAGAGCAGATTGACCAGCAGTGCTAAGCAACCTGCATCCCGCAGCCCACTCCGGTCAACTTTCACACCCGATGCTCTGAGTTGGCTCTTGTCAAGGTCACTGTGACCTCCACATAGGGCAGTCGCAGCCCTATCTGCCTAGACTTGCAGACAGTGCCAGCGCTGTCGAGCACTCCCTGCTCCCCAGCAGGTCTCCTTCACGCGGGTGTTGGTGCATACTCTCTCCAGCTCTGCCCCCATCTCAGTATTTCCCATTGGCTCTTTCTTCAAAATGCATACAGAAGGACGCACTTCCAGCTCCGTTCTGCATTACTACGATAACTGCTAGCTGGTCTCATATTCTTGCGTCTACCATCAATTTCTACAGCCATTCTCAAGGCAGCAGCCATCAGACTCCTTTTAAACGTGCCGGGTCATGACAAACCCTCTGTGGTCACCATCTGTTGCAGAGTGAAGGTCCACGTCCACCCCAGGCCTGAGCCCCTGAAGCTCCTCCCTCACTGCTTCCCCGCTGCACCCTGCCCTGGACACCGGCCCTGTGGTCTGGGACCCACCCTGTCACACCTTTCACCCCATGTCTACAGAGCTCTCCTTCACCTTAAAATGTCCCTACAACGTCGCTTTTCAGTGAGGCCTAATCAAAGCGCCTGATTTTCAATGCCAACCTGTCCCAACCCGTCATCCGTACCTGCTCTGCTCTTCATTTTTTCCAAAGCCCTTGTCACAGTTGGCCTTCCATAGCCACGGATGCCAAATCTCAGATTCAATCAGCTGCAGGTTGAAAAGACATTTTAAAGATGGCACCTGTTCTAAACATGTACTTTTCTCTAGTTATTATTCTCTAAAAAGTATAGCACAGGGGTTGGTGTGTAGCTTCGTGGTAGAACATGTGCGTAGCATGCTTGAGGACCCAGATACAGTTCCCAATACCAAAAATAAAAAAATGGAAAATGCAATGTGACAACTATTTCTATGGCATTGACATGGATTTAGGTATTGTAAATAATGTAGAGATGATTTAATACATGGGAGGATGCATGTAGGCTATATGCAAATACACCATTTTATATCAGGGGTTTGCACAACTGTGGATTTTGGTATCTGTGACCTAGAACCCATCTGCCACAGACGAGGAGCAACTGTTTGTCACAATAACGTGCTTGGGAATTTTTACCCACTTACTAGTCTCCTGTTTATTTTCCATCTCCTCCTGGTAGAATACAGTAAAGTGCTTGTTTCCTTGGGTCACTGATCCCCAGTGTCTAAACAATACCCAGCACATAGTAGGTGCTCAATAACCATTGGTTGAATTACCTGCTGAATGAATTTCTGGGGTATTTAACTACCAAAAGGAGTTCATTATCCTATTTAATCTTTGCAGAAAATTTTGTGAAGCCTGCCAAAACATACCATCTCCATCTTCCAGGTGGAGAACTGGAGTCCCAAGGTCTTCATTCGTTTGCTTAAAATGCATTTAGTTAGCAAAAATCTTATTGAATGGCTGTGTGGCAGAGCCATGCTTAGAATAGAGATTTGTGCCTGTCTGTTCCTAGGTGTTTCTTCTTTTGAGAACCATCAAACTTTCATGCACCCCTCTCCTCCAGCCGGAAAGCAGGGTGCCCTGATGCACTGGCTAAGAAAGAGCAGGGGCTTTGGAACTGGGCAATCGGTCAACCCCACCTCCTCTGCTCACTGGCTTTGTGACCCAGGGCATGTCCCTCAACAATTGCCCTCCTGGATTTCCAGCCTTGTAAGATGGGAATGGCAGTAACAGCTCCTTCCTGGCATTGCCATAGGACCCATGAAACAACACATGTAAGGCTTTGTTCTCTGCCTATCCCTGCCAGCCAAGAGGATTTTATCCAATTTGCTTCCAATAATTTGCATGACAAAACCAACAGGCTCATTCTTTTCATTTCCAAATATAAAGATGTGCTGGATAAGCTTTTTCAAACTGAATAGTCTGATGTGCCCATTCTCAGCAGCTCCAGTGCCTCTCAGCACGCAGATTGCCAAGCGTGACCCCAAGTGAAGAGAGGCTCTGCTCCACGCCTTCCTCCTCTTGTATCTGCTCCCAGCTGAGGAAGAGCTGCTGATTTCCAGCTGCAAGGTTGAAATGGAAACCGGCAAAAGTGCAAGCAAAGGGCTCAATTTCCCAATAGCTGCAGCTGTCTAGCGCCCTGAGCTATTTTTAAACCCCTTTTCAGAAACCCCAGTGCTTGCAATGGATCTATTTTCTTAACTGCCAAGAGATAATGCTTAAAAGGGATAGCTTGAAAATATTCCACAGTGCTCATAAAAATGACTGAAATAGATGCTGCATGTCTGAG
Source organism: Aplodontia rufa (assembly GCA_004027875.1). Classification (NCBI taxonomy): domain Eukaryota; kingdom Metazoa; phylum Chordata; class Mammalia; order Rodentia; family Aplodontiidae; genus Aplodontia; species Aplodontia rufa. The sequence goes on along the minus strand of PVKS010000603.1, from coordinate 56,456 downwards.
AGCAGCGGAGGGCTCTCTCAGCCCCGGGGGGCAAGCGTGCCGCTGGATCTGCTGCTGACAACCCCGGCTTTGTGACCTCGATGTGTGCTGTGACCAGAAAAGGCAAGAAAATCAAACAGTAACTGTAGGGAACATCAGTGACCTGGCATTTAAATTGGTCGCAATCCCACGAAACAGGAGACCCCAAAATAACCCGTAAATACTGCCCCTTGCCTTGAGCACGGGCTTGTCTGGTAAACCTGTGCAACTATCCCAGTTGACCTTGTCCTTGCCCCTTCTCTGAACTCCTGGATTTTCTCTGCCCCCCTGGGTTGAAGCACCGTTCACACCATCATGCGTTGCAAATTTAGGAATCATGCTCCTCTCTGCCTCTGTTCACCTCCCACACCCAATAAAGCCTTACTAATATTGGCACCTAAATATTTCTCAGGTTGTATTCTTTTAAATGCCTACAACCACTGCCCTGATTCAGTCTTTGCTCATCTCTCAGCTGGAATTTTGCAAAAGCCTACTATCTAGTCTTCCTGCAACTATTTTTGACCCTTTCACCAATTGACACAAAGATTAAAAACTTTTTCTAAGCTTATTATGTTACCTCCTGCTTATAATCTTTTAGTGTCTCCTAACTGCCCTCAGAAGACAGTGAAACACAAGGTCCCCCACACCTGGCCACTGTACCTGCTTCAGCCTTAGTCCTAGCAGCCACCTCACCCTCTGTGTTCCAGAAACATGGAGCTACTCAGATTCTTGCACACATCTTATTTCTTCTTCCATGCTTTTGCTTATGCCAGCTCCCCTGCCAGGAATGTCATTTACCTGTAGTGATTTTTTTTCTTTTTTTTTTTTTTAGAGAGGGACAGTGAGAGAGAGAGAGAGAGAGAGAGAGAATCAATTTTATTTTGTTTTTCATGTGGCTTTCGTTGCTCCGACACTTTGCTGTGTGTGCAGTGCTGGGGTTCAAATCCGCATCCTCACGCATCCCAGGCAATCACTGTAAACGCTGAGCCACTGCTCCAGTCCCTCACCTATAGTTTTTAAAGGACACATTTTCATGGCAGATGGAGTGAATGTAGCCAAGTGCATAAATCCTAGGGTACAGCCTGATGCGTTTTTACAGGACTGACAATGTCAGTAACCAGGGCACCAATCAAGGCCTGGAATATCAGCAGTCTCCAGAAGTCTCCCTCTGACCCTCCCCGCCACACCACCCAAACTGGTCGGGTTAGGTTCAGTTGCCCGCTTTTGAACTTCATTTCAGTGGAGTCCTATGGAGTATGCTTTTCCCTCTGACCTCTGTCATCTGATGCTATTTTGTGAGTCTCACCTGGGTCGTTACATTTGCTTACTATACCATGATTTATCCAGTTAATGGAACTATAAGTCCAGGAACCACAGATGATGATGGCTTCCTCCTGGCAGGGCTGGCAGAACCCAAAGTTTGCCCACTCTGTCATCCTAAAGCCACCCAGATTCATTCATGGGGCTCCACCCTGATGGCCTTTTCCAATCCTAATCACCTCCCAAGGGCTCCACCTTTAAACACCACAGTAAGATTAAGCTCCACCCTCTTAACATCTCACAGTGGGGGTTTAGTGCCCCTTGTGCCCCTTAGGGACACTAAAAACATATATGAGGGGCTGGAGCGGTGGCTCAGTGGTTACGGGCTTGCCCAGCATGTGTGAGTACATGGGTTCAAACCCCAGCACCAAGTACACAGCTAAGTGTCAGAGCAACGAAGGCCCTGTGAAAAACTCAATAAAAATTGATTTTCTCTCCCTCCCTCTCTCTCTCTCTCCTTCTCTCTTAAAAACAAAACAAAACAAAACAAAAAAAACATATTTGAACCCTGGCAGATGGTTCCCAGGCCTGAGCTGTTACAAAATGCTGTTGTGAACACTCAGCCCTGCTTTGGGAGAACACACGTTTGCGCTTCTGCTGAGTAGAATTGCCGGATTGGAATATATATGCATATACATATTTTGCTGTAATTGATATTGCCAAATAGTTTTCTGAAATGATTGCACCACTTTACTATCATCGTTCTCTTACAAATCACTCAAACTTATTGAAAGACTACGTTAATTCCAAAGTTTGGAGCACCTGTATTGATCTTCAGGTTCTGTTTTATTGGAATATTTGCTAAGCTTTGTATTAAAAGCAAGGCATTTCCTCACAAAGCTGTGAAGAATCTCTTGGTGTCATTTCTCCGGAGGGGATTATTCTTTCCTTCTTCGGTGGGGTTAGTGCAGGTCCGATTCATCTTAATCTGATCGGAAATTGAGATGATCTGAGGGTGAGCTTGGTTTTTGTCAGGCCTCATCTCTTTCTTGTGGATCTTCAGTGGTCTCACTGAAGTCTGGTCTATCTTCCAGGACCTTTCCTTTTGGTAGAACTTGAGTTTCCCTGGCACTGTGGAATTGCCAAGGTTGGTGCTTAGATTCTTAGACTTGTGACACCTCATGATGGTCTTACCAGGCTTTCTTGATAAACCGCAAATGTCTTCAGGGGAGCATGACGTAAAATAGGCTCACTTCTCTGTAGTTTCCCTTTGCTACTGTGTTGGCCTCTGGCGTCCTGGTTACACTCCAGCCCCATAACGCAGCTGTTTCTGTCTTTTGCTGATGTTGGAACAGTTGTGTGATCTGTAATCGAGCCTTTGTAGCTATTCTAGCTAGGAAATCTGCCCTGCTCTAAAAACTGCCCAGGTGATAGAAGCTGGTGGCCTTCTACCCTCTTTTTTATTTAGATACCACTTCTCCATACAGTCCCCCTTCAATATGATTCAGCTCCATCCTCTGATTCCTCAGACCCCTCCTCTCTGATCGTGTGATACCCTGTGCAGTTTCCACACAGCTCGGAAGCCATTGTCCATAATTATCTTGCTCTGTCTCCCTCTTTCCCCCGCTAAACCCTGAGAACTGACCCAGGGACTATGGTTTTATCATACCAGCATCTCCCACTCACAGGGCAAAGCTTTGGCTGAATAAATATGTGCATTACTGTGAACCAAGCTGCTCTCAATAGATGCTCAGAAAAGTACAAAATGTCAGCCCAATCAACAAGAAATGGGTTTTTCCTGACTCTAGAAGTTTCCATCCAGATTTCCAGACCCACTCCCATGACCCTCCTCAAACTCCTAGGTGTTCTCCTATTGGCCTTAAGAACACGGCCACTGAAACCCAGGTGGTGAGCGCTACTCATCCTGAATCACCCACCTAAAAAGGCATCGGAGACTTACCCAGACGGGTCACTTCTTCTTTCATCATTAGGTCTCTTGAACATAAAATGACCATGTTAAAATCTACCTTCCTGGGTTGATGTGAGTCAGTTCTAGATTCATGATTAAACACACAGACTATGAAGCTAAACTATATGGATTCAGATCCTGGCTGAGCTTCTCACAAGCTGTGTGACTTTGGGCAAGACACTTAACCTCTATGTGTTGGTAAGAAATAATATTCAAGAAAGTGTTAGAGGAGGGCCTAGTATCAGAGGAACTTTGAACCACAGTACAAGTAATTTATAAAATCCCATGTTAGTATCATGATGATTCAATACATTGTGATTCAATCATTTCCCATAGAGAAGAGCAGCTGCACCCCAAGCCTGCTGTGGGTGCTACCAAATGGCACACTGAACACTACAAAATGAACATCCAGCCACTGTTGGCTTCCATACTTGCTTTTTTAAAAAGGTATTTTCAGCTGGAACATGTGCTCTGATGACTCACATATGAGAACTGAGGTTTTCCCTATAGTTCCTAAAATCTGCAAACCAGAAACCCGTGTTTCCCCAACCACAGTCTGTGCCCAACCTGGGCCAGACACAGCAAAGGAAGCGTGGGACAGGGATATCCAGGCAGCACAGGTCCTTTCTGCCTTGGGCCTCCAAGCTCAAGACCAAGGTGGGCTCTGAGAGCCTTCCAGGGATGGGTACCATGAGACTGCGCCCCTGTGTGACCAGAATGATGGCCAGGGTGAAGTGAAGCTGCCCAGGGGTTGGCAGGATGCCAGGATCAGACAGCAAGACAAGGGTACAGAGCAGTCAGTGACATCCAGGGGCGTGTGGGCAATGGCATCTCCCTGAAAGGAGGCCCCCGGTGAGCCACAAGGGTGCTGGATGCAGGGATAGTCCAGGGGACACCAGACACTGACAAGGCCCAGCACCCACTGAGAGTACAGGAGTGAAAGAGACACAGGGACAGGCACGGAGCCAAGAGGTGGCTTAGACTTGGGCAGTGGTGGATTCAGAGCCAGGAAAGGGTAGTCAGCAGGGAACACCGAGGACGTTTGTTAAGATGTCAGTGGGTATAAGAATGCTCGGCAGTACTTGTCAAAATGCAATTCCAGGCACCACCCCAGCCCCAGAGAGTCAGGATGGAAACTGGGCAGGGTCTCAGGTTCTGCACTGCTAACCAGCACCCAAATTATCCTGACAGGTGGCTCTCAGGCCACAGTTTATGAAGTCCTTACTCTATTGCCTTAAGAGTCAAGAACGTAGTCTCTTTGTAGCAGTGTCCTGCTGGATGTGGGTGGCCCTCGGCAGCAGGGGTTGACCACAGCCAGCAGGAGGTAAAAGAAGGCCAAGCAGGCATACCATCCTCCTGTACCTGGACACTGCTTGTCTACTGGTGACTTTGCATGAATTAAAAAGTTGCTGCTGGTGGGCAGATGAATTGGATAAAACCCATTTCTCTGGCTAAGTCTGACTATGTCTTGGGGACCAGAGCACAGGATGGGTTTCAGTTCCCGCTGCCCCTTTGGCTGGGTGGCCTTGTCGTACCTGAGAGACAGGGACTGGGATTGCCCTTTGGTCACTGACAGGTCGCACACACAGGAGCACTGGAGGCTGACAGCTCTGGAGGGGACAGAGACCTGTGTGCTGGGGCAGGTCAGGCCTGGGCTCAGGCTTCTGTCCACTGGTCACATGACCAGGAATAAACCTCCTAACCTGTCCCCAAGGCTGGGGAGCTTAATCTATGAAACAGAATAATACTAGTGCCTGCCAGTGGGCCACGACCAAAGGCGAGTCAGGCACTGAGCCCTTGACAGGGGCTTTGGTAAACATCAGTGGCCTCGATGACCCCAGGAGGGTAGACCATCTAGATCTTCACCAACCCCCCCTCACTACCAGCAGGAAAGTTATAGGAAAGCAAATCTGAGTTGACATTCTGCCGTATGCAAAGGTAATAAATACAGCTGTTCCTTCAGGCTTGGATACATGGGGCTGTCTATCTTTAGACATTCCACCAAGTGCTTGCAAGACGGTTCTCTCCAAGGCATGTAAGGCCTGGTCCAGACATGCCAGAGGCAATGGAAGGAGATCCAGAGGCCCAGTCGACTTAAACAAGTCTCCTGCTTATGTACAACTGTGTGAGAGAGAATCGCAGCGACTGCTATTGCTCCAACTTTTCGTTTTTCTTTACTAATTTCGCTATTAGATATTTCAGTGATATGCACCTTAGTCCATTTGGGACACTACCCCAGAAGCACCATATGCTGGTCACCATAGACTGGGTGGCTCACAAATCACAGAAATTTATTGCTTATAGTTCCAGAAGCTTGGAAGTCTAAGGTCAAGGTCCTGGCAGGTTCCAGTGTCTTGTGAGGTCCCTTCCTGGGTGACAGACAGCCGTCTCCTTGCTGCATCCTCACGTGGCAGAGCTCTGTAGCTTCTTCCATAAGGGGAAAAACCCCTTTGAGTCCTCCAGGCTTATTACCTAAGGACATCCCAGAGGCCCCGCCTCCTAGCACCCTCGCCCTGGGAGTGAGGATTTCAACGTGCAGGGACACAAACATTCAGTCTCTAGCAATTCGTTCAATGTGCCTGGTCTGGTCTAGAGCCCCTTCCAAAAGAGGTTTAGTTGTTGTACCCTGCTATGAATGACATCGTGACCCCAGGAGAAGGGAACCTCAAAACTCTGCCGGGAAAGTTTTGCATGGAAAGAGAGTGGTGATGAGTGGCGGCTTTCTAGACAAACTGGCTGCACAACCTGTGGCGTCCCAGTGAGAAATGTAAATTTGAGGCCTCTGTTCAAAAAGCAGGCAAAGAAAGCTTTTTCGTTTCTCTCTCTTTCAGCCCAACATGATGGGCTTTTTTGTTATTTGTTTTCATTTATTTTTTTTAACAGAAAGTGGGAGAAAGAATCAATTTCACTATTTTTTCATCTGGCCTTTGTTTCTCTAAAGTTGTGTATGTGGTGCTGGGCTCTGAACCTGAGTCCTTGTGCTTGCCAGGTAAGCGCCTCAGCCACTAAGCCACAGCTCCTACCCCCACATGGTGTTTTTAATTTGCTGTGTAATGTCTCCCTCCAGGAGCTGCGGGAATACTTCTGAGGTACACGCAGCTCCTCAGGAACACAAGACCTCGCTCTCTCTGGGTCCACAGGACCTTGTGTGCCCCCCAGTCACCTCACCCCGCACCTGCTCTGGTCCCCTGCCAAAGCAGCAGCATTCCCTGGGTGGGGAGGCAGGAAACAGGACCACACCTGAGTCCACACTCCAGGGCTTCACTGTCCCTTTGAACTTCACCATCTAAACACAGATTCAAAGACAGAATTATTAAGAACTTCAAGATGGCCATCCCAAGGCCCCTTTTGGGATGTGGTGCCCTCTGTGACTGCACTGGTCTCCTGACCTGATGCTGGATCTTAGAAAACTAGAGGGGAGGGGCTTTGGCATTGCCTAGGGAGCCACCGTGTTTAAAAGCAACAGCCCAGAGTGGATCGAGAGCACCTCCAAACGCATTTTACTCTTAATAGGTGCTCAAATGATTTCAACACTGGGGTTTTTAAAGTTCAGAACAGTTGAAAATAGGCCTAGATGTGGAGAGCCAATGCGAAATTCACACCCACATTAAACAGTCTAGATCCAGTGTCTCAGCCCCACCATTGTTGCCATTTGGGGCTGGGCTGTGCCTTGCAGGATGCTCGGCTGTATCTGAGGCCTCTACTGTTAGATGCTGGTAGCACATTCCTTCTCTCCTTTATGTGTGACAATCAATAATGTCTCTGGATACTGCCCAATGTGCCCTATGGGTGGGGGCTGGAGACAAAATTGCCCCTGGTTGAGAACCAATGATATAAAATTTAACAGTGTTCCTGAGTTCTTTTGTTTATGTTTGATGAGCAAAAAATTATAGATTGGCCAGGCATGATGGCACATGCCTATCATACCAGTGGCTCAGGAGGCTGAGGCAGGAGGATCACAAGTTCAAAGCCAGTTTTAAAAACTTAGTAAAGCCCTAAGCAACTTAGTGAGACCCTGTCTCAAAAAATAAAAAGGGGGGGGGGGTGCTGGAGCGGTGGCTCAGCGGTTACAGCGCTTGCCTGGCATGCACAAGTACGTGAGTTCAAACCCCAGCACCACAGACACAATGAAGTCTCAGAGCAACGAAAGCCATGTGAAAAACTAAATAAAAATTGATTCTCTTTCTCTCTCTCTCTCTCTCACTCACTATCCTCTCTTTCTTTAAAAAAAAAAAAAGGGGGGGGGCTGAGATATGGCACAGTGGTTAAGGACCCCTGGGTTCAATGCCTAGCACACACACACAAAAAATTATAGATTGTCCTCCCATACTTAGGAGTCAAATTCCAGTGGCATTTTTTTTTAACTTAAAAGTTCTCCATGCCTAACTGCTGGGCTTTTCTATCCAGACAGGCAGCAACTTATGTCAGCCCTTGACTACAAGTAGAGAGAAACTCCCTTCCAGAGCAGGGAGGGAGGGAGGGAGGGAGGAAAGAAGGGAAGGAATAGCTTTCAGAAGACCCCACAGACTCAGTGGAGTACTGTCCTCTATCCACCACTTAGGACGATGACCAATGTTGGGAAGGGAGTAGAGGTGCAGAGAGCCAGAAATAAACAGACTATGCAAAAGTTGTTCCTGTTTGGGTGTTTGTGTTGGCTTATTTTTGCCACAGATCAATCTAAGTGGCTTTTGCCTGAGCTGATATTGAAATGGAACCTGGAGCCATCTGAGGCTGAGAATCTAGAACTTAGAGGAAGACCGATCAATAATTTGGATTTGACCAAAGAAACACTACTGCCTGAAATTCTCTGCTTTCCCATTTTTGTGTGGGCTTCTCAGTGACCTCTTCTTGGACCACAGAGAGGGTTAATAGAATGGAAACTGCAGTGGCCACTGCTGGGCCTGTCCCTTCGGTGGACACTGCTGCTAACTGATTCCATCTTTGCTCTTGTTTACAGCATTTATCAGTAACAGGCAGGTATAGAGGACAAAGGTGCCATTCCTTTGATTCCAGCTGGGACGATTCTGAGCTGTGATTTAGACACATGCTCTTCCACTAACCATGGAATAACATTTCTATAAACCCATCATGAGTTGAAGATGTCCTAAATAAAAAATGCATTTAACACACCCCACATCGCTGAACATAGCCTAGCCTAGCAGGCCTTAAAAGCAAGCAGACTTACATCCCCTGTAGCCGGACAACATCATCTAACACAAAGCCTATTCTATATAAATTCTGAGCATCTCATGTACTTGATTGACTGCTATACCAAGAGCGGAAAACAGTGATCATACAGATATGCTTTCATGCCATTTTAAAGTGGAAAGGATGATTAAGTCAGCACTGTAAGCTGGGGACCACCTGTGCTGAGTTCCCAGGGCAACAAGGTGAGTGGCTCTGGCTGGATACCACCCTCCCTCCGCTTTCTGGCTTCCTGCACTTCCTTATTCATCTCTCCCAGGAGTACTTTCCTCTTGAACCACTTATGCTCAAAGCCTTGGCTCATAGTCAACTTGTGGGGAAAGAAACGGGCAAAGACATTTCTTTTTACCACATAACCACAAGGGAAATGTACGCAGCGCACACTCCCCCAGGTGGGTCTGGACCACACAACCAAACCAAGACAAGGCCTGCCAGGGGCATCAGGATGACATCACGATATTAAAATATTTCCCCACTTTTCCAGGACGACTTTGGAAGGCCAAAGGCAGAGGAGGGACCTGCACCAGACCCAAAAGGGTGACCAGAGGATTCTGTAGTAAAACTGAAGAGCTTGCTTACTTGGAGATCAGTCAGAAACTCAGGTCAATGGAAGAAACCAGCTTTGGATCAGGGGCTGAAGCCCAGGTGCTGGAGCTCTGAAACTCACCCTGGAACCCACACTGGGTTGGATGGCTGGCGTGCACAGAGCAAGCCCGGAAGCCCCGTGTCCAATTCCGCTCCATGCTCCATCTCGCTGTGCAGCCTTGTGTCGTGCTGATGCCATTCTGCCTGTTCTCCCCTAGTAAGCGAAATTCAAGACTCTTCCAGATCAGAGACAAGAAGATCCCTGTCGTGCCTTGACCCAGGCTCTGAAAACACAAGTTTTGGTGACTGAATGACTGATTGGGCAAAACTTTAACTGCTTCCTTGTTTCTATGAAGCAGGTACAGGGCTGCTGCTCACACATCCAGTCAAGTGGAAAGTCCATGCCCGAGTGGCACAGTGGACAGAGGACATGCTTGACCCTGCATGGAAGTCCCAGGAAACGGTGCTTTCTCTTGCAAGGAATCTGCAATTTCCTCTCCCTGAATGCATTGCTGGGGTCCCCTGGGAGTACTGGATGTGAAATTGCAGCTCAGGATCTAAACTGCCTTGAAGCATAGGAGGTGGACTTTTCTCCTCCCGCACGATGCTTGGTGGGTGGTGGCTGTTTGACAGAGCTCCATTGATTGGATGAGCTCATCTGCAAGCTAAATGGCATCTCAAGGAGCCACAAAGAAAAGCAAAGGCTTTGGGTTCTTAACAATGAGCTACACTGGAGCTGAGCTCCTTGTAGTTGCGTGATTGCGAGCAAGTTCCTGAACACACACCTGTGTCCACCTCACCTTTAATTCTCCCCTCCGCAGACACACACAGAATTGCTGATGGGAAGGAAGATACAAACAGATGGGAACTGCTGTCCAATAAATAATCTTTCACAGGCAATAACAGCAGTGAGGTTTTGCAGCTAACATACTGGTTTGGGAGTCAGACACGTGGTTGTAAATCCAGAGTCTGCTGAGAGCAGGCAAGAAACCTAAGCAATCTACCCAGTGGCTGGGGTGTGGCGATGGAGATGGGAGATGCGTGAGTGCTCAGCACAGGATGCACGCTAAATGGATGAGTACTGGATGAGTAAATGAACGAACAAACAGAAAGATGTTCATTCTGTTGAACCTGGATGTTCATTCAGTAAGGCCCAGGAGGAGCAGGCTGCACATCTCAGAATGTCCAGGTGCAACAAATGGCTGGCAGCCACTCCCACCACCCAGCCCAGCTGGGACAGGAGAATGCCGTTTACTGTCCAAGTCACCATCCATTTTTCTTGGCATGTGTTGTGCGGGTTCAGAGAAGGTAGAGAAGGGAACTGGCCTTGATGCAGAATCATGCGATGACAGATAATGACACAATGGGGAAATTTGCTTCCCGTGTCCCTGTTCAAGCCAACTCATGGAAACTCATGTTCTTTCAAGCCTGACAGCCACACTGAGCTTGCATCAGGGGCAGCTGCCATGTCAGGAAAGCCATCAGGAGATAGGACAACAAATGAGACCAACGTATGAAGCCTGTGGAGTCAATATGACAACCCCAGAGAGCTCATTGGCTTGATTTTGGGGGAATCTAGAAGAGTTGAGGCTTGTGCCTTGGGGTTCAGGATGGGACCACTCAGGAGTCGACCCAGAAATCCAACAAGAGCATCTAAATGAAGCAATCTCAAAGAGAAGACATGTGGGTAAATACAAATGGAACAATATTGGGGCTGGAACAGTGGCTCAGAAGTAATGCGCTTGCCCGGCATGCGTGACAACCCGGGTTCAAACCCTAGCACCACATACGTAACTAAGAAAAACAAAAACTAGATGAAGAAAATAAAATAAAAACTGATTATTTCTTTCTCTCTTTAAAAAAAAGTAGAGCGATATTCTCTTGTGGAAGAGAGATTCGATTAATTTTTGAGTAGCTATAGTGTGGTGAAAGTTACAAGGAGGTCAATTGGGACCCAGAATATCAAGACTTGCTAACTACCAAAACTTGACCATTTTTGAAGGCCTGCTGGGACCCAGGCACTGAGCAGGACACTGAGCAAATATGACCAAGAGTCCTTGAGGACACATATAGTAATCCCCAGTTTTCAGATGAGGAATAGGGACTCAGAGAAGCTAGGTCACAGGCTCATGATAGGAAGGAGGGATGACCCTGGAACTCAGGTAGGCTGTGAAGGCTGACTGGGTCACACTCACGGCTGCCAACAGGCTTTGCCAGAGGAAGCAGGATTTGTTCTTCATATAGAGATGTCGCCTTTAGCTGAACCATGTGGTGGGGTTACATCTACCCTGAAGGGGCACTTTCTTCTTCTCTTTCTTACTATACAAAAGCTGAATGTGAGTTATCTATGGCTTTGGCTACATTGCTTCTGAGAGAAAGTATTCCAACGGTGGAGCGGGCATGGCATAAGAGGAGAACTCTTCAACACCAGAAGGATGTAGTAGAAACGGGAAGAGGACCACCCTGTGTCCTCATTGTGACACAGTTGCTCCTGTCACTCTCAGTTAACACTCTTCCTTGACTCCCTGTCATTTCAAGGATCTGCACGACATGACCTTTACTTACCTGGCTCTGTTTTGCTAGAACACTTCTACCATGGAGGCCTTCTCTGTCTGTTTCTGCTTCAGAGGCTTTGAATTTAGTTTCCTGTGTGTTTCTCTTTCTTCCAAACACCACCCACCCCCATGCACTAATACTGGTTGTTCAGATCTGGGATCTCAACCCATTTCTTAAGAGAGGCCTTTGCTGTCCTGCGGTCCTGGTTGAAAACTCCATGTATGGCCAGGCCCAGGTGGGGTTGTAGAAACACGCTAGGCATTTCAATGGGAGGGAATTTAATACAGGGGGATGATTATGCAGATGATTATATAGTTCTTGTCATATAGAGCAGAAACAAACATTGAGGTAACTCAGGGATAATAGTAACCAATCCAAGGACTAGGAAACAAAGGGAAGAGGTAAACTTTCCAGCACCTCGGAGCTTGGAGTTACTGCTGGTACTTCTGTAGAGGCAGTGCCGGGCTGGTGCTGGGGACTGCAGTCATCTGCTGCTGCTGGGAACAAGTGCTCAGTCACGTGTGGAGCTTGTGCTCAGTCATCTGAGAAGAGAGTACCCCCCAGCTGTGACGAAGATGGCAAGAAACAGAGGAAATAGGAAGTGAGTTCCTCCTGCCCTCCCTCTGCCTTAACTTCCTTCCGGTGCTTCCATTAGCAGAACCCAACAAAAAGAAGCTAGCAAGGGCACCTAGAAAATGGAATTTGCAGAGTCCCAGCCCTAGCACAGAAAGCAGAGACTAGAATGACTGATGTGGAGCTGAAAGACCTACTGGAAGCTTCCAATTCTACTTCCTCATGCTTCCATATTTTTGAGACATAATATTAATCACAATCATAATTGAACTTTTATGATTGCTTAGTATTTGTCTCCTCCCACTAGACTCAAAGCTCACTGAGGGAAAATCTATGCTGACTGGCTTTACCGCCATGTTCCCTGCACGGCAAACAAATCTGAAACTTGGGAAGCGCTCAATAATTGTTCATTGAGATGAATTAATGAGTGAAGGGCATTCAAGGTCAGGCTTTCTAGAAGGAGAACCTTATGCAAAGGATTATTGAGGAAGGACTTTTGGAAGGAAGGGAGCAAGAGAAGCAGGGTGAGCAAGGGAGGAGGTAAAGACAGAGATGGTGTCAGCCAGAGGCTGTCCTCAGCCTGGTCCCAGGGTCCCTGGAGTGTGGACACTCCCCAGGCCATATCTCCTTGGGGCCCCTCTGTCAGTCATTGGCTGCAATGAGGACCCTTCCAGGTTGGAGGGCTGGAAAGGTGGCTCCCGAGGACAGGGGGAAATTTGCCAGAGAAGGGGACAGCTATGAGCTGAGCACTGGCAGCAGCCACTCGCAGCACAGGGCCTGGTGCACCTACCTGCAAAGGGGTCAGGGTGGGCTCCAACAGTACCAACCACAGAAGGTGACATGCACACCCTGTGGGAGCTGCAGCAGGGACTTCCATGGTCTCTTTGCATCGGAGAGGCCTGTGATCTTAGGATTCTAAGATACCAGTGCAAGGAGTGGATTTTTTTCATCTTCTGGGGATTTTTATCAGACATGACAGAAGCTGAAAAGTTAATCGTCTGCAACTCTGGGCACCCCGGGCCTTGGCATCTCTGCTCAATCCTAAAGCTCCTGTGGGCAGGGCCCCAATCTCCAGGGCCCCCAAAGAGCAGATTCTACCCCCCCAGGCAGTCTCTTCACTGTAAGAAAGACTGCCCCTCACTCCTTCCCTCGCTATCCTGCAGGTGCCCCACTCAGTGGTGGCCTGGCAGCCTCCACCAAAGAATGTCACTCTGGCCTAAGGCCCGGCCTCAGACAAAAGCGCTTTTGGAGCTAAGCCTGCATCCTCTGGCTGACAGAACCCTGCCACCTCCCCCGCTACCAGCTAGGGAGGGCAGCTAAATTCATCCCCTTGGCACTGATGATCTCCACAGAGCAAGGCCACCTCCCTACTCAGGAAGCAAAACGACTCTGAGCCCTTGTTCACTGTCCTTGGCTCCCAGACAAACAGGTCACTGTGCTCACACTAAGGAGGGAAGTAGGATGAGACACCATTGAGACCAGGGGCAGGGAGGCCTGCAGATGCTGTGTGCACAGGGGGCTGGGAGGGACAAAGTCCTGGTCCCCAAGGAATCTTCACACCCAACCCTGCCTGATCGGGGCTCGGAGTCAGACTGACTTGAGTGTGAACTCCTGGCTGGGCCGCCGTAAACAGTGCACCCCTGCACAAGCCGTTCTCTGAATGTTAGTTTTCATCACTTTTAGGTGAGGAGAAGAGTATTAGCTGGGATAACGTAAGGTCCTGGTGTAAGGCCTCCAGCCTTCTAATGCCACCCTCTCCCTTGTACACCTGAAGTCTTCTTCTTTGTAAATTTCTGGTTCTAATGGGCTTGGTAAACCTCTTCGCTTTTGTTGCCTGGGGAAATAGTATTAAAATTCTTCCTGACGGGACCTCCCAGTTGGTGCGTAAAGACCTCCTTCGAGAAGGCTGCTCCTAAAACCCGCATCTCAGGTAAACACTGCTGTTGCTTGAGCTGCTCACAGTGACCACAGCTCTTTGTGCACTGTCTTTTGGCTGACTTTCCGTTCATGAGGAAGTGTCTGTATTGAAGCCAATGTGATCGATTTTTGCAAGTAAAATATCAGGGGACAATGTGCCAGGCGTCTCAGAGAGCTGGAGTCTGGTGGCTTCTCTGTCATCTGCTCACAGGGGCTCTAACTCATGTTTGTATGGTGAGCCACTGATGCACACATTTGGCATTTTATCCCTCTTCACAATAACACTGTGAGGTTGAGATTGTTCTCTCCACTTCGCAATTTTCCCGTTTAACAGATGAAAGACAATAAAAGCTTAAGTGGTGTCCCCAAGGCTGTGTATGCAGCACCTGCTGATCTGTCAGTTGGACTGAGGATTTATTTAAGAAGCATTATTTCAACAATTTAGTGAGCATCTATTATGTACCAGGCATGCCGTGCTAAGCACTGGGGATACGAATATGAATAAGGCGGAGCTGCTGGGTAGCTGGGGCGGCTGGTGTGGAAGCCAGGCAGGGCAGTGTAGTACGTTCTATGACTTACACGCCTTTAAGAGGCTGATGGGTGTGTCCTTGTTCCAGGACTCTTCCAAACACTCCAACAGGCTTCCATTCCCCCAGGCATCCTTCCCAGGACTCCTCCAACCCTTACCGCAAATCACACCATCCTTATGGATGTTCCACTAACCTCAGGTTGCCTAATCCAAGGGTCAGTTCTTCATTCTCATGGAACTGATGCAACTGGTTATCTGTTTTTTTGCAACACTGTCTTCTTGGGCTTCCATAACATCTGACTCTCTGGGTTCTTCCTTCTCATGATGCCAGATCCCTCTCCAGTCCCCTTTGTTGGGACTTTGTTTTTATCAACGTGTGCATGCTGAAGAATGCCAGGTTGTCTTGGGCTTGCTCTCTTGTGCTGACACACTCTGCCTAGCTTCCCTTCAGCCCGGGGCTGTGGATGCTCTCCCTGTGCTAGGAATTCCAATGTGCTCAGATCCCAGTCCCTCTCCCACCTGGCACTCCCACCCCGCAGCACAGGCCGCCCATGCGTGGAGCTTGCCGTTATCCACACCAGCACATCCAATGGTCATTGTCCAGTTCACCAAAAGCCAGCGTACTTAGAATTCCCCCTGTTCTCCCCGAGCCCGCTCCTGCATTCTTCCGCGGTCTCAGTTAGTGGCACTGCTATCCACCCAGTAACAAGTGGAGGACGCCATCCTCATGAAGCACACATCCAATCCAGCAGCAAGCCCTGATGGCACTACCTGCAAGTCGTGTCTTGAATCCACTCAACTTTCCCATCGCCACCGCCACCACCCTGGCTGTTCTCTCTGGGACTAGTCAAACGGCTCCCAGCTCAGGCCTCTATTCTTACCCATGGAGCAGCCAGCTGGATATTTACAGGATTAGATCACGTCATTCCTGTGTTTAAAACCCTCTGCTGGGAGTGGAGCGGTGGCACAGCTGTTACAGCGCTTGCTCGGCCTATGCGACTACACAGGTTCAAACCCCAGCACCCACATACACAACTAAGTGTCAGAGCAACAAAAGCCACGTGAAAAACTCAATCAAAATTGATTCTCTCTGACTCTCTTTCTCTCTCTTTCACTGTCCTTCTCTCTTAAAAACAAAAACAAACAAAAACCCTCAGTTGGCTTCCTATTGCTTTCACAAAGAAACCCAAACTCCTTAGCAGAGCCTGGGGGCTTTCAGGACCTCACTCACCTGTTCCTCTGGATCTTCTGTCTAGCGTGCTCGCAGCCCCCTCACCGCCCTCCTTGAGCCACCCCAGGCTCTTGGCACTTGCTCCTCCCTTGTCTTGAAGCAGGACCGGATCTTTACCATTCTTTCAAGTCTCAACCTCCTCAGTACAGTCTTTCCCTAGGCGATGTTTACTTCCTCTGAGAGATGTATTACCTCCCATGGCCATGTCATATGTCTCCGTCATCCCTGCCACAATGTGATTCCTGAGGATGTGCTGTGACCACAGCCCTGCTCCCAGGACCCGGAGCCCCGGGTACCTGCATTTGTGGAGAAGACAAACAAAACACTACACGTATTTAGAATCTTGCCAACTGCATGAAGAAGATAACTGGGCTGTAGTGGGAGGAAGATGAGAGGGCATTTACTTTATAACGGGTGACCGAGGAAGGGCAATTAAATAAGGCCCAATGAATGCATCTATGACAATAAGCTGGAGGAGGAGTATTCCAGGCAGAGGAACATGCACAGATTTCCTAAAAAAAAAAGACCAAACACTGGGTTCAGAGTTTTATTACTTCATTTTAAATTAATAAGTGTCTTTTCACATCATTATATCATTTTTAGTTTTTTTTTTAAGAGAGAAGGATAGTGAAAGAGAGACAGAGATTCAATTTTTATTGAATTTTTTTTCACATGGCTTTCTTTGCTCTGACACTTAGTTGTGTACGTGGGTGCTGGGGTTTGAACCCATGTACTTGCACATGCCAGGCATGTGCCGTAACCACCAAGCCACTGCTTCAGCACCTCATTCTAGTTCTTGATTTCTTTTGTTCTCTCTTATGGACCCGGCAGCATTGAATACCTCCTTGGTTGGCTGGTTGGTATTTTGCAATACCAGGGATTGAAGCCAGGGCTTCACATATGTTAAGTGAGTACTGTATCACTGAGCTACACCCCTAGTTCCAAATACTTTGTTTTAAAAGATACCCACATCCACTAGAATGGTGAAAATAAAAAGATGTCACCAAGCAGCACGGGTGATGATACAAAATCGTTGGAGCACTCATGTAGGTGGTGCAAGGGCAAATTGATAAACTACTTCCAAATGCTCTGCCGTGAGATCTGCTACCCCTGAGTACCCACCTACCCTGCGACCCCATAGCTCCATTCCTAGGTCATGCTCAACAGAGGTATGGATGCATGTCCATCAAAAGACATGCACTAAATCATTAATAGCAGCACCGTGTGTAGCCGCAAAAAAAGGAAACAGAAGTAACCCAAATAGTCATTAGAGTAAAGTTGTGACATAGTCACGATGCAATCTTCACAGCAACTAGGATCAAGCAAACTGCGGTTATGTGGGACGTGGATGGACCTCACAAACATAATGTGGAGCGAAGGAAACCAAACACAAAAAAGGAGACCTGGTGTTTTCCTATGTGTTCGGAAGGAGGCACGCCACATTTGTGGTGTTAGATCAGGATCAAGAGAGAGAAACCGAGGGAGGCCTCTTTGGGAGAGGTCATGCTCTGATTCTTGGTCTAGGTGCTGACCCTATAGCTGAACTCGGTGACAGTTCATGGAGCTGAACACCTGCAATTTTTGCATTTCCATGTTTCAAAGTGTTATAGTTCAATAAGAAGTTTTAATATATTTATGATGATGTCATTCGGAAAATTCCTAAGTATGAATTTTCTCTGCTAAAGAAAAGGCAAATGTTACTGTAGTGGGTTTAGTTCAGTCCCTCAAAAACAGATGTTGAGGGGTTAGAGCGGTGGATCACCAGTTGGTGCGCTTGCCTGGAATATATGGGGATCAGGGTTTCAACCCCAGTACCACATACACAAAGGCCAGGTGAAAAAAATTAATAGAATTGATTCTCTCTTTCTCCCTCCCTCTCTCTCTCAAACAAAATAAAACAGATGTTGAAGTCTTAACCCTCCATACAGTAAATATGACTTTATTTGGAAATATGATTTCTGCAGCTGTGATCAAGTTAAATAAGGCCATACTGGATTAGGAAGGCCTGGAATCCAACACCTGGGTCTGCATGAGAAGAGGAGGCTTGGCGGCACAGGCACGCAGGGAGGAAGCCCTCGGGATGCAGAGCTGAGCAGGTAGAAAGATGCTGCCAAGGGCCAAGGATGCCCAGGAGGTCAGGTACTGGCCACCAGCTGCTAGGGGAAAGTCATGGGACCGGTGGAACTGACCTGCCGGCACCCGATTTCTGGCTGCTGACCTCCTGAACTGTAAGACAGTGAGGTTTTGTCTTAAGCCCCCTGATTTGTGGTCATTTGCTATGGCAGCCCCAGGAAACCAACATAACAACCATTCTAAGAAGAGTCACTTTCCCCGTTCAACCTCCTGGTGAAGTGGAGAATGCTCCCGAGGGCTCGTTCTAATTTAATGGTTTCCACGATGTGTTCAGCCTAGCCTGGGGTCACCTCCCAGACTTTCCACTGGAAACGACTCAATTCATCAGTTACCCTTGAACAGAGAAGTCCTGAACAGACCCCGGGGGCAGAGGACACAAGAGAAGATGGAGAAGAAGAGAGGAGGAACAGAGGGAAGAACGTGGCACTGTTTCAGACTCTTATCAGTTCTCTTCTTCTCCACAATTAATATATTACGAAGATATTCACACCTTGTTTACTTAAATCCACTCTCAATCCATAAATAACTTAGGTTTACTTTATAAAAATTAGGAAATACAAGAAAACAAATAAACATTGAATTTGAAAAGTCATTTCACAACTATATGACCACCCTTTTCACGTCGGTGTACCGCCTGCCAGACTTTTTTTTTTTTTTAATGCATATGTGTTAGTCAGCTTTTCATTTCTGTGACAATGTAGAAAAACAACATGAAGGAGGAACATTTATTTTGGGTTCAGAGGTTTCAGGACCTGGTCAGCTGGCTCCCTTGTTCTTGCCTCTAGCATGAGACAGAACATCATGGTGGAAGGGAGTGGTGGAGGAAATGGGCTCACCCAGGGCAACTGGGAAACAGAGAGGGAGGGAGAGAGACAGAGAGAGTGAGGGCCTAGGGATCAGGTAAGGTCTCCAAGGCCACATCCCCAAAGAGCCACTCCCTGCAACTAGGCCCCACCTCCTGCACTTCCATCACCTCCCAATAGTCCATCGGCTTTGATTCATCCTTGGATTCGTCTGTTGATAAGGTCAGAGCCCCCATGATCTGATCACTACTGTATTGGGGAACAAGCCTTCAGCACATGAGCCTTGGAGGACATTCCAAGGCTATAACAAAATGTATTTTTCTTTTTCACAAGAAGAGTTTCATCCCTTTCTAATTGCCTATGTCTTCTCCTCTTCCTTGTTGACTTTGGGTTTTTAAACACACCCCTGAGACCCATCCTTCAGCCCACACACACATTTCTGCTCTGTTCTTTGGGAAGCAGTCTCCACCCTGGGCTTCGTCCTGTGCCCAACCCATTCTTCACTCAGGAGTGAATGCTCTCCCCGACTCCACATTCAGATGGGAAGACCAGGATCACAACATGAACAGTACAAGGGGAAGGGTGCTTTCCAAGGACATCTTTGGTATGGTGACTGCTTTCTAGCAAATGTCAGATCTGTTCTCTTTTAGACTTCAGGTGCTGAAGGTAGATTTAAGTACCCCTCTCTACCCAAGGCACAATCTTCCTCCAGAGCAGGGCAAAGAGCTTGTTTTAAATGTTCCTTTAAACTCCAATTCCCCGCTCCCTTGTTGCACTCCCTGTCCCCATTCACATCCATCCTGATATGTCTGGCTTATGTTCTGGAACCTTCTGCTGGATAGCACCTCTGGATCACTGTTTCCCTCTGCCCAGTTCTGGGTCTCTGGAGGTTCATGTGTAGGGTGTATGTCAATGGGCTGCTGACCCTCAGCCTCCTAATCAGTTTGGCCAATGTGGTCCCATTAGGAGACCCAGAGGTGGCAGGAGAGAGAAACCGGAATATTTATCCCCTTACTCACTCTGAAGGACAGGTGACGGCTACATCCCAACAGCCTTGCCTGAGGTCTTTCCCAGGTAGCTCTCTCAACCAGCGGAGAGCACAGTTAGGTCACAGGTCTGTCCTAGCCCTAGGGCACCTTGCCATCACTGTGTGCTTTTCCTAATCCTGCCCGTTCTTTTACAAATAGTAATTTTATTAGTGTGCTACTTCCATGCTGTGTGTGGGGTCACCTCTTCCTGGCCGGACCAGGACAGATGCTGTAATATTTGGAATGCTCTTTTGTGTATGAATGCTGTCCTGCACACCTCCCTCCACTTCATTTACTTCCTGGAGCAAACCTTCCTCAGGCTGCACCACTGTGAATCCCTGGGTCGCTGCTTCCAACGGCAGTGCACCGCACATCCCGTCCCCAGACTAGTGAGGAGCTGCCTCCAACTTTCTGCTATCACACGCAATGTCACCATGAAAAAGAATTTTTTTTTTAAAGAGGGACAGTGAGAGAGAGAAAGAGAATCAATTTTATTTAGTTTTTCATGTGGCTTTCATTGCTCTACACTTTGTTGTGTACGTGGTGCTGGGGTTCAAACCCACGTCCTTGCACATGCCAGGCAAGCACTGTAACTGCTGAGCCACCACTCCAGCCTTGTAAATCAGAATTTTTATGGACTTTTTAACCCAAAGTTTTTATGTTCTTTTCTAGGTTTCAGTTCTGAGCATACGACAACCACAGTAATTTTATGAGTAAACCACGTTGCATGTGCAGACTCTATGTTCCTCAACTAAACAAAGTGATCCTAAATTCATAAGGTGCTTTAAAAATGCTGTCCCTGGGGGCTGGAGCAGTGGCTCAGTGGTTGGTGTGCTTGCCTGGCATGCGCAAGGACCCTGGTTCAAACCCCAGCACCACATACACAACTAAGTGTTAGAGAAACAAAGTCCAGATGAGAAAAAAATAGATAAAACTGATTCTCTTCTTAAAAAAAATTGATCAATTAAAATAAATAAATAAATAAAATAAAATGCAGTCCCTGGCCTTCCTATGACAACCACAGATTGTGCAGTGAAATAGGTGCCAAGCATCACACGGGCTGTGGAGCTCCACCTATGGGCTGAGCTCTCTCTCACGTCCCATCGGAGCGTTAGCGCTTTCAACAGTATGAGCAGCCAGCTTGGAACAGTTTGCAGGAGCTGATTATTAAATTTTCAAGAACTTCACAGCCAGTTAGCACACACTGCAGGTGTTCTAAATTATATTATGTAAACTCACAATTACACACATTACACAAAACACAAATCTAATACAAGCCCATCAGCTCCTCACTACCCCTAACATCACCTTGACTTAGATAACGTCTGTGGCATCTATGCAGTGGAATCACTAGATAGTGCTGCACGTTTCTCTCCCAGTCCACAGGGGATGACATCTCATTGGGACCTTGAAATCAGGTGCAGTGGAAGTTCCCGTAGCATGGAAATCAGCAAACACCACAAACCCGAGTCCTGGGTCCCCAGAGCTGCTTGTTAAGCGCCAATCACTCCCTCCTCTCAGCAGTCCTACAAGACCGGTCCTCTTTCATTTTACAGATGAGAAAGCGAGGCTTAGAGGAGATGGAGAACTATCTATCTCCAATCTCAAAGTTGGTCACGACTGCAGCGGGAATTCATGTACAATGCAGGCCACACCACGGCCAGCTCTGAGTATGGTTTGTGTCCACCAAGGGTCGGTGGGGATTAGAGGCTTGCACCCCAGGGTGGTACTGATGGGAGGTGGTGGAACCATTGGGAAGCAGAGCCTCGTGGTAGGTCCTTAGGTCATTGGAGATGTGAGGAGTCATGAGACCCCTTTCATTGTTGTCACATGACCCTCTTCATAACACTCAGGAGAGGGTCATTAAAGGAGGACGTCTGGTCTGGTTCATATCTTTTCTCTCTACTTTGGTTCAAGACGTGACCCCTTGCTCCTCCACGAGTTCCCATCATGATATGCTGCCATTCAACATCCTCACCAGAGGCCAAACCCATGGGCTGTATGATCTTGGGCTTTGAATAAACCTTTTCACTTTATAAAGTTGGTTGCCTTGGATATTTCATTACAGCGATGAAAAACCGACTAATACACCTACCCAAAGGGCATTATAGAACAAGCGGGGCACATTGTAACCAAATAATAGGGCTTTGTTGTTCAGCGCCCTTGTGCAGACAAGGAAACTAAGCAGAGAAGTTAAAGTTATTTTCCCAAGATGATATAGTTAACAAAGAGCAAAAAAGTGGGTTTGAGCCAAGACTTCTGGCCCTAGAGCCCATCCACTTTCCCACCACCTTTGGGAAATGGGCAGGACCAAGGCAGCCATTGGCCCAGTCTCTGAGCCTCCTGCCCCATTCTTCTCTCTCTTACTCCACCCCATCCTTCTCTCTCTTACTCCGTGATGTCTTTGTTTTTTTCCACACATGGTCGCTTTGTTCTCCCCACGCTGCTTTCTTGTGTCTGTTTCCACAGGGCCCAGGTTGACATGTCCTCTTGTAAGAACCCCCAAGGCTGGCTGGAAAGACAGCCTGGGTCACACCGCTGTCCTGGGTTCAATCAACAAGTCCAGAAGGGCTGCTAGGCGTGTGCTCCAGTCCATGAGGAGGGAAGACCCCCTATAGGCTTCCCGTCGGGCACCCAGCCAGCAGGACCTGGGGTGCACATCCAGTGAGCAAACTGTGATCATGTCAGTCACCCTGATTCTAGAACGTGCACATCAATGACCCACGTAACAGAATAACTGTGTGAAGTCCCTGCTGTCATCCTCCTTTACAGAACAGAACATGGAGAGGGGCAGACAGTTGCCCGAAATCAGGAGAGTCGTCCATCAGTACCCAGGGGATTGGTTCCTGCAAATACCAAGATCCTCAGATCCTCCGGTCCCTTGTGTGGAGAGGGCACAGCGCTTGCGCATTGTCTACGTACATTCTCCCACGGGCTTTAGATCCTCTCCAGATGACTTACGCTGAATATCATATAAATGCTAGGTAAATATCGTTGAGGGGAAATGCCAAAGCTCAGTACAGACCCCCACTGTTTTGTATTTTTAATCCATAGTTGGTTGAATCTGAGGCTGCAGATTGTTAGGGGGCATGGCCAAGACCAGGAGTCCAGCCCAGGCTATCCATCTTCAGGGCAGGCTCTCTTGTCTGCTCCACGCTCGCCTGTGCCTAACTGCTCAGATGCGCCAGGCCTACTGCTGCGCTGCTGCAAAGACCAACTTACATAATGCCTTGGAGAGCTTTATAAACTCCACCAAGAAATGAACAGCTCTCCTCTGTTCCTGAATCGTCCCTTATGCTGCAATCAAGGCAATGGCTCAGGACCAAAGCAGAGGAGAGACACTTGCAGGTCAGCGGCCCACCCCGAGCTCTTCTCCCACATGCCACCAGGAAGGTCACGTGTGACCTCGAGCCACTCTCCTGGAGGACTCCAGTCAACCCCACTCACGTACAGCTTTTATTACCAACAGTCACGGCTTGCTTCTCCAGTGAGGGCTTGGAGCGGGTGGGAGAGATGGTGGGCAAATCTCACTTCCTGGATTGAGGACAGGTGGGGGAGGAGGATTCCAAGGGAGAGGAAGCAGGATTCAGGGAGGAGCCTGGCTGGGAGGCAGTGAAGATACTGTGTGAGCCACACTGAAGCAGAAGTGACACCCAGTGCCAGCTGTGTCCCTTCAAGAATCCATGCCACCAAAATCAGAGTGCCGGAAAGAGCTCCCCATTGTACAGATAAGGAAACTGAGGCCCGGCCCTGCCAGAGCCAGGCTGTTTCAGCCTCTTTTCTCGATCACAGGTTACCTTTGTCAACCTCCAACAGCCCTTGAAAGTATTCTTCTGGGAAGATTCCCCTGCCTGAGACAGGCACCAGAGTGTCCCTGATTCTCGATTCTTTTAGTCCAGAGATTTTCAAAGTCTGGTTTCCAGACCACTAGCAGCAGCCGTGCCTGGGAACTTGTTGGAAATGCAAATTGTGGGCTCTGGGTGGGCCCCGGTCACCTGCTTTAACTAACCCTGCAGGTGATTCTGGTGTAGGCAAAGTTTGACTCTCTGCTCTCTGTAAATAAAGCTTCATGGGAATGCAGCTGCGCCTGCTTATGTGGTGTCTACAGTGGCAAGGCCAGTTGAGTGGATGCGACAGAGACACTCAGCTACACAAAGCCAAAATGTTTACATTGGCCATCACAGCCAAAGTTAAAGACCCCTGTCCCAGCCTCTCACCAAGTTTTTCCCCTCAGTCATCTCCAATCTGAATCTTTCTCTCAGGCTTCCATTGTCCTCGGTCTGGCCTGCACCCCATCTCTAGCTCAGACTAGTGAGAGAGACTTCTAAAGGGTCTTCTTGCCTCCAGGCCTGCCCCTTTCAGGCCATGCCAACACAGCTAAGAGAATGTAAATAAATGTGACTGTGTCAGTCTCTTCTTAAAATCTGTTTGCCCAGGGCTGGAGCGGTGGTTCAGTGGTTACAGCACTTGCCTGGCACGAGCAAGTACATGGGTTCAAACCCCAGCATCATGTACACAACAGTGTCAAAGCAACGAAAGCCACATGAAAAAATAAATAAAGTTGATTCTTTCCCTCTCTCTCTTTCTCTCTCTCTCCCCACTATCCCTCTCTCTTTAAAATAAAAAAATCTGTTTGTCTTCAAAACCAAGTCCGAGCATTTCTAGCCACACATACTGAGTTCTCCATGACTTGGTGCTGGCCTCCCCATCCAGACCCACCCACACTGTTCTGTGGGCTTTGGAATACCAAATCATGTGGCCAGTTCTCTGCCACCCCCCGCCTGCATACCTCCAGGCCTTTTCATGAAGTCCCCTTCCCACCTTCTCAGGTGGCAAACTGCTCATCCTGCAAGATTCTGTCCAGCCGTCGCCCAGGAAGCCTTCTCAAAACTTCCCACCTTCCTCCTGCTTACCTTTCCCTTTGCCCTTTGTGGATTTTATATAAATTACTATCCCTGCCCTATTTGCTTGGTCTCTCCAGCATCCAGGACAGGCCCTGGCACACAGATCCTCAGTAGAAGTTCATCAAGCTGATCAGAGACTATCTCCAGGTCACCTCTGTGTCCTTGCAGATCACCTCAGCTCCACAACAGGTTCAACTTACAAAAGCTGCAGGTAGCGTTAATGTGGCCACATCCTCCCCTCCCTCTCCCCGCTTTCTCTATGGTACCAGGGATTGAAGCCAGGGGCTCTCAACCCCTGAGCCACACCCTTTTTATTTCTTATTTCCAAGTTGCTTAGGCTGGCTTTCAACTTCCAATCTTCCTGCCTCAGCCTCCCAAGCCCCTGGGATTACAGACATGCCCCACCATACCTGGCTACATCGTTTGCAGGGGAAGGGTCATGTTTTCCATACGTCGTGTCCTCCATGGCAATTGGCACAGTGCCTTGTACCTAGTAGATACTCAATAAATATTACTAAAGGATCTAGGAACAATTATGTATCTCTCAAAATATTCTTCTCAGATGAGTTTCACTTCAGTCACTTTTTCGTTTGATTAAAATTAAAACATGCACATAAAAATTTTACTTTGAACATCAAGAAGGTGGTGAAAATCACTTAGAATTCCTCAACCCATGCAAATATGGCAACGGATGTCCTCCCTGTTGTTCATTATGCACAAGATGTTGGGGGATAGAGTGAGGATTTCACTTTTTAACTCTTGATTTCTGAAAGTTAGCCGTTCTATCACCTCTGCATTTTCCCGTGAACAGGAAAGCCAACCAAAAACCAGCAGGGAGCCTCCTACACGCATCAGAGATCTCGTGTTTAAGAACAAAGAGCTGAAGGTTTGCTGGGAGACCCCTCCAGTGACAGGAGCATGCACTTTTCCTGGCAGGTTCCTGCTCTGTGGCAGGGCCTAAGGAAGTGTCCCAGCAAGGCTGAGCTCAGGTCAGCCTTTCTGGAAAAAGCCCTAGGGGGTAGGAGGGAAGGAACATCAGCTGTGGGTCAGATTATGGCTAGGTGTTGCCTAAGAGAGGGTAAAGGGGCTGGGGCCGTGGCTCGGTGGTTACGGCGCTTGCCTGCCACGTGCGAGGACACAGGTTCAAACCCCAGCACCACGTACACATAAAGTGTTGGAGCAGAGAGAGCCACATGAAAAGCTAAATGAAATCCTTTTTCTCTTTCTCTCTCTCTCTCTCACTGTCCTGCCCTCTTAGAGAGAGAGATTGGGTAAAGGAGATAAAGGAGACAATAAAGATCAGGTAAGGCAGAGTTAGCATCTGAAGTGTAAGAGGTTTGGGCTCGATGCAAATCAATGGCTCCTGTGTCGGACACCTGACCTTGAACATGTTGAGATTAGAGCAGGTTTCTGAGCGATACCACCTTCATGTATTCTCCACCCAGTTCTGAACTGTTTAAAATAAGAGAGGAGTGTGGTCATGGAGACCAAAATAACAGCCATTCCAGAGAGCCCAGCTTAGGTGCATGGCAACACTGGGCTTGCTTTCCCTGCTGACCACAATCAGCCTGACTCAACAGCCCTTCCTGGACAGCGCTGGCCTCCCCAGGAAGTGAGTCTCCCCAGAAAATGTTAACATATGGAGGAGCAGAGTGCAATGTGTGCTTATGTTGGCAGCTGAGTACCCAAGGAAAAATCAACAGGGGGCAAAAGTATATATGTCCATTCCCTCCCAAATTTGCCAACCGGGCCATTAACTTCTCCTCCCCAAGGAAGCCTGAGCACAGAACCAGAAAGAAGCCAGGAGTGTTACATGCATTGATGTCCTTCCGCATGGAAACACGAAGCAAGACGGAAAGGAAGTTCCGTATAAGAGGCATTGCATTGGGAGTTCCAAGTTCTTCTTCTCTAATTCTGAACAAACCTGTATCTTCATTTTAAGATGAGGAAATTAGGAGGAGTAAAGTGAGAGCACAATGTCATACCACTAGTAGGTGATGGAGGAAGGTTCTGAACACAGGTTTTTCTGAACTGATGACACTTGCTCCTTCTGCCATGGTCACCTTGCCCTTCTCCTTGCCTTTATGAACCATTCATTTCCGAGCAGCGCCCCTCCTGTCTGAGAACCGAGCTAGCAAAGCATGGAGTTGGTTCAGTATGTAGGGGCCTTAAGCATAGTTTAAAAAAAAAAAAAAAGCATTTAAAAAAACCCACTCAAGGGAATAGGGGAAGATGGCTCTGGTTGGAATTCAGAGCTGGAGGAGGACTTGTGTAAGTTGGACTTTGAAAGACAAAAAGGATCCCAGTGGACAGTTTCTTTTTGTTTCTGATTATTTTTATTTGTTGTTTCATAAAAATCAGCCCAAACACCCCTTATGCTTTTCTCATGAGTTAATTTCTAGGTAGTGGTTTAAGTCCGGGTTCTACCATCCATGACCTGGGCAGGTTTCTTGCCCTTCCTGAGTTTACAGGTCTTCATCTGTGCAAAGTGATTGTGGTAAGGATTCAGTTAGATGGTCACAGCCTGGCTCAACTTTGTTCCCTCCATCCTCTCTCGATTTCGAGACATTTTCTATTTCTTCTTTCAGAAACTCTGCCATGAGTTCCTTTCTGGAGGCTTCCCTGACTTTATTGCTCCCTGCCATTATTGTCACTGACAACCCCTGGACACCCATTCCAGGCCCTTTGCTCAAAGCCTTATCTCCGGGACTTGCACAAACATTATCTTGGTCCCTGAGGAGCAGAAACAAGATGTTCCGATCTGCCCCTTGCCTGCCTCCTGCCTGCGCAATGGAACACAAGTCTGTTTGGAAAATGAGAGCGGGTAGGTGTGGATCCAGGTCTCTGGAAGGGGATAGTCCTCCAGGCATTTGTCACCTTTCTTAATCCTTATACCAACCTTTAAAAATAGCCATCTGAGGGGCTGGAGCGGTGGCCTGGTGGTTATAGCGCTTGCCCGGCATGAGCAAGTACACGGGTTCAAACCCCAGCACCCACGTACACAACTAAGTGTCAGAGCAATGAAAGCCATGTGAAAAACTCAGTAAAAACTGATTCTCTCTCTCTCTCTCTCCCTCTGTCCTTTTCTCTTAAAAAAAATAAAATGAAATGATATAGCCATCTGATGCTTAGTGAAGTTGGTTGTACAAGTTTCTCCCAGAGGATAATTGGCAAAGCTGAGATTGAACCCTGGTAGCCAAGCTTCTTACGTGTGCTACCACTCCTGCATCTCCTTCCTGATGAGAGGCTTTGGCCAAGTCGTTTCCCTCTCCAGGCTCAGTGGCCGCATCTGTGCAAAGGAGGCAGAGGACAGATGAGAAGCTTTCTCAGATCCCTGTCAGAGCTCTTCCCATGCAGTATTTCACAGTTCATAAAGCCTGCATTCACCCTTCTCATTAAGTAGATGGCCTCGGAAACAAGATTTGCCCAAATGGCCAGAACCGCTCTCCGAGTCACTGCTCCAGGAAAATCTGTGCAGGAAGGGGCAGTTCCAGCGACAGGCCTGCTGCCTCACCCTGAAGTCCCAGGAGGCACTGCCTTCCTTCCAATGCAGGCTGACTTCTCCAAGGCCTAGCAGGGGTCCCATGCAGAGTGACCAGAGCATGAGGCCACCTCCTTGGACAAGATGGGAAAGGCAGGCCTGGGGGTTAGGCACTATAGGTCTCTAGAAAACACCCAGACACAGTTTCTATTAACAGTTTTGGAGCCCAGACTGCCCCAGGCTGTGGACAGCAGAAGGAGCCTGTCATCCCTCACTGGTGGGTGATCCACTCACTCACCCACTCACTAAATCACCCACTCACCCACTCACTAAATCACTCACTCATCCACTCACTAAATCACTCACCTACCCACAAATTCACTCACCCACCCACTCACTAAGTCACTCACTCACTCACCCACCCACTCACTCCCTCACCCACTCACTCATCCATCCACTCACTCATTCACCCACTCACTCACTCACTCACTCACCCACTCACTCATCCACCCACTCACTCACCCACTCACTCACTCACCCACCCAGTCACTCACCCACCTACTCACATAACAAACACACACAGCAATGTCCATGATGGGAGCTCATTAGGATAAAAGATGGTGCCTCCTTTTCCTAAGGTAGGGGATGGAGAACAAGGCACAGAAGCAGATAAATCCAACAGTGCAGCAATCTACCTTGCACCCTAGAATACAGCAAACACCCTGAGCCTCAGTGTCCTTGTCACCCAAATAGGGTTAGTAATATTGCATTTTTCACCTCCTCCTCTGCAGCTTCCCACATCCCCATTTCTCACCACTTGAGATCCCATCCCTCTGCCTTCCTGTTCCTCTTCCTTTCTTGACAGCATCTGTTTTTTCTTCCTTTTGCCTCCAAAAAGTTTTCATCTTCTGATCTTTGCCAAATGCAGTGGAGGAAATAATCTCTTCTTTATGGTTCTGATGTGTGGTTCTGATGCTTAGAGAAGGGCTGCCCCTTTCCCATTGTGTCCCCAAAACATCCCACAACTCAGCACCCAGCGTAGTCTCAGCGCGTACCAGAGGAGGAATGGCTATTAGCTGAATGAGTAAATCCCACAAGAGTAGCTCTCTCTCCCTTCGAGTCACCTGACCTTCCCAGCAGACCAATTCTTTGTGTCCTCCATTACATTGAAAACTTGTGTGCAGAGACTGGGTGGCAGAGAACATTCGTGTTTAGTAAACACTAGTAAAAGTGAAAAAACAAGTCCATCAGGAAGGCACTACTATCTTTGTTTTAGTAGTGACTCAGGTTCTGAAAGATCCTACAGGACCTGGTGAATCATCCTGGAAGGGGGAGCAACGTGCCTGATTACACAGGGCCCCTGGCAGCCTCACTTCCTGACTCCATGCGGAGCTGTCGGACTAGGGCAAGCCTAGGTTCGTTGCTTGTTCGTTTGTTTTGTTTTAAGAGAGAGGGACAGAGAGAGAAAGAGAGAGAGAATTATTTTTATTTAGTTTTTCATGTGGCTTTCGTTGCTCCACACTTCAATGCGTACGTGATGCTGGGGTTCAAACCCATGTCCTTGAGCATGCCAGGCAAGTGCCGTCACCACTGAGCCACCGCTCCAGCCACTCTCCTAGGTATTTTAAAGAAGTACTTAAATTGGGAATTCTAAATGCACATTTTCAACATCTCAGAACTTGGAATGCATTTTTATTTGTTTAATGGTACATAATAGTAATAAAGTATCTTACAACCAACGTCTCATAAGATGTGATGAAGTACATTCCAGTGGCAGTTAGAAAAAGAAGAAACACAATGGTCAAGTTCACCCTCGTTAGGAATCAAAGCCATGAAAACTACAGCTATAGAGGAGGGACCATTTTCCCCTGCTGCATTTAGCAAAGATCAGAAGATGAAAAATTAATGTGATTCTTGCCTATAAAATTAGTGAAATGATATATTGGTATAAAGTTTTGGGGAGAGAAATGGGAAGATTTTTGACACATGAAAAAAAGGCTTAAAAATATGCTTGCCCTTTGACCCAGGCATTCCACTTCTAAGAATTTATCCTAGGACAAATTCATTTTTGCCCTCGGATTTACCTCCAAGCATATTCTAAGAAGTCTTGTTAATAGTAAGAAAAACTGGAAGCAATGTATATTTGGCAGCTATTGATTAAATAAAAGTAATTGTATATAATTAAATAATGCAAAACAATGGAAAATACTGGTAATAATTACAGTGAGTTATAAATTAAAAGTATTTATGTATGTATACAGAAAAAAACTATTTGTGTTACTTTGCTTTAGTAACAAAACTTAGCTTCATTCTGATTCATTATTTGAAAAATAATTCTGGAATGGTGATCACCTTGGTATAAGGAAGGATGACCTGGGCTTAATAAAATTTCAGGTGTTCCTTTTTACATTTATGTCTCAATAACTTTTAAAATAGACAATTCCATTGTTTGTTTGCTTTCTTTCTTTCTTTCTTTCTTGCAAGTACTGGGGATTATGCCCAGGGGCACTCAACCACTGAGCTACATCCTCAACCCTTTTTATTTTTATTTTGAGACAGAGTCTCACCAAGTTGCCAAGGCTGGCCTCCAACTTGTGATCCTCCTGCCTCAGCCTCCCAAGTCACTGGAATTACAGACATGCACCATCAAACCCAGCTTGGTCTTTTTTTTTTTTTTAAACAGAGAGAGACAAAGAGAATCAATTTTATTTATTTTTTCATTTGCCCTTTGTTTTTCCGACACTTATTGTATACGTGGTGCTGAGGTTTGAACCCGGATCCTCGCCCATGCAGGCAAGTGCTCCAATGGCTGAGCCACCGATCCAGCCCCCCAGTTTAGTCTTTTTAAAATTTATTATTTTAGGGACTGGAGCGGTGGCTCAGCAGTTACGGCGCTTGCCTTGCATGCGCAAGTACAAGAGTTCAAACCCCAGCACCACGTACATCAACGAAGTCTCAGAGCAATGAAACTCATGTGAAAAACTAAATAAACATTGATTCTCTCTGTCTCTCTCTCTCACACTGTCCCCTCTGTCTTTAAAAAAAAATTATTATTTTAAAATAATTTCTAAGTTACAGAAAAGTTTTGAGAATAGCAGAAACAACTGTACACCCATCATCCAGAGTGCCCATTTTTGCCACGCTGCTTCATTGGTGTTCCGTCAAGCACACAGTCTGGCTTTCCCCCTCCCTCTACATTTGTGCTTGCATGATTATTTTTTATGAAACATTTGAGATAAGCTGCCTTTTTACCCTTTAAATTTTCTTAAGAAAGAAGATATTCTCTTTTTAAAAAAAAAATAATAAAAGAGAGAGGGACAATGAGAGAGAGAGACAAAGAGAAACATTTTTTTATTTAGTTTTTCATGTGGCTTTCGTTGCTCGAAGACTTCGTTGAGTACGTGGTGCTTGGGTTCGAACTCGCATACTCACACATGCCAGGCAAGCGCCCTAACCGCCAAGCCACTGCTCCAGCCCAGAAGATATTCTTTTAGATAACAACAGAGCCATCAGCAAATTCCAGAAATGCAGTATTGATACAATATGTTTATCTGAGCTACGGTCCATGTTCCAACAATAAACTGCCCCATGCCGGGCAAGAGCTCTACCATTGAACAGCACCCCCCATCTCTGTTTCTTCTTAATCTGGAACAGTTCATCAGTCTTTCTGTCACTTTTACAACATCAAGGGTTTTTAAGAACACAGGCTTGGGGCTGGAGCGGTGGCTCAACGGTTACAGTGCTTGCCTGGCATGAGTGAGGACGGGGATTCGAACCCCAGCACCACGTACACAACGAAGTGTTGGAGCAACAAAAGCAAACGAAAAACTAAAGTTGATTCTGTCTTTCTCTCTCTAATTGTCCCCCTCTTTCTAAAAAAAAAAGAAATAGGCTTATTATTTGATATAATTCGAGTGGCCTGATGCTTTCCTCGTAATTTGGCTCCATATGTGCTTTTTTGTTTGGAATGGCCTAGGTAATGTTGAGTCATTCCCAAGGTATCATATTTTGAGACACATGACGTCTGTCCATCAGCGTTGCTTGGTGGCATTAACAGTGGCACCCAACTTTGTCGCTTGGTCACCATTTGTGCCTGTTCCACAGTGTGGTTTCTATTTCTCCTTCTCAGACACCTCACAGGAAGATATTTGGAGGCTGTGTAAATTTCCTATTCCTTATCAGACTTCTTCTCCGCCTATTTCGAAGTCAAGGAGGACTCTCGCTTGAATTAATGTCTACTACGTAGTTG
Organism: Aplodontia rufa; assembly: GCA_004027875.1. NCBI lineage: Eukaryota > Metazoa > Chordata > Mammalia > Rodentia > Aplodontiidae > Aplodontia > Aplodontia rufa. Next base: position 24,015 of record PVKS010000603.1, on the reverse strand, counting down.
AAGAACGGTGATCTTTCTCATGTAACCTTTCCTCCTATGCTTATCAATCATCAGAAAGAGCTCCCGTTTAGTTACTATCATACACTCATCGTCCTATTTGATACACAGGTTAACATTCACTACGGTCATTTTTATCTTGATGCTCAAGATTGTCCTGGGTTTGGCCAGCTGGCCCACACGGGCTGTTCACAGCTGGCTGGGGTACCTTTTTGACAAGCTCCATAATCTTTTTGTGTATTTGTCTGTTTAGCACTTCTTGTTTTTCTTTTGGCACAGCAAGACATTCCAGACTTCTCTGGGCCTTTCTATGCTGTAGCCTTGGAATCAGCCCCTTCTCCGGGGGGCGCGATGCTTGCAGAGGATAATGGCGTTTAGAAACCAAGATCCGGGAGCCTATAGGGGCTTCATTTTTCTTCTTTTCGGTTGTCTGTGTCTCCTACTTTTTGAAATGAATAAAGCATATATGCCTTTTTAATAGGAAAATCTCCAACTCATTTTCACATTATTGTTAAGGAAAAGCAAGCATAAGAGAGGGGCTGTCACAAATCCCCTCGGGAGCCAGAATTCCTTAGACCCATGAGAACAATTTCCATCTGCTGACTTTTCAAATGTCAGAGGAAGTAGTTCCAAGACAGAAGCTGACCACAGGAAGTGCCGGCGGGGGGCTGTCCTTCATCCTCAGATGGCAGGAAGGCACACACTGAGTCCATTTGCTGGGTAAGGGCTGCAGGACCAGTGAGGAGACCTAGAGATGAAGCAAGGATCCCACAGAGACTCTGCACCGAAACCCACTGCCCATAGGAGAAGGAGCCATGTGCCCCCCAAGTCCTGATTGCCCACTGAAAACGGGCGGGGAGGCTGGCACATCCACTATCAGCCCGCACATGTCCACCCATCCCTGTCTGGAGAATCAAGCCAGCCCTGAAGAAGCAAAGACGTGCCCAGGCTATGAAAGCCCATCTCTTTAACTATTCCAGTTACTTGTTGATACGCTGCCAACATGACCAACCCCTGCCTTTGGCCAAGAGCAACTGGCCAGGATGCTCCCAAAGGGCCTGTTTGACCAGCAGCCACCCTTTGGCCTGAGTGATGACTCCACCACAGACAGGTCCGTAGCTGGGATCCTAGAGGAATTTAGAAGCCATAGCTGCCATAATCACCCCCAGCCTCGTAGAGGGGTGGCCAAGTCTGCTGCACCCTTTCCAGTTCCCTCAAGAAGTGGCATGAACAGGACACACCTTCATCTTGTCTCCTTTTCTTCTCATGTAAAATTGAGAACCCTTTTATGCCAAGTCCACATCTCCCATGAAAACCTTCCCTGCAGCAGCCTCCCTGACGTCCACCCCCATAACTCTTCATCTGGGCTCCTTATAGAGCTGATCTCATCTCTTGGTCGTCAGATGTCACCTTGCTTCTCTGTGCGTTCAGGAGGGCAGAGGCTGCGGCGGTTCATCTTGTAGACTCATGCCAAGTGCACCTGCATCTTACAGCAGAATCCAGTGCGATCTGGAGGGAAGGAAAGGAGGGAGGGAAGCAGCCATGGGTATGGCCAAGGCAGAAGGAATAGGATTTTCCTGAAACCAAGCTTAGTGGCTGGCCACCCATCTAAACGTCCCCTGCAGGTGACTCTGCACCACCTGCTTGGTTTGCTCTGCAGCCTTTACCACCTTCTGAACTGCTATGTGTTTGCATATCCGCTTGCTTTCTGTCTCCCCAACCTCCCTCTCCCTTCAACTGCTCCACAGTAGCACAGAGGACGCCGCGGCCCTTCTCACAGCTGTACCCCAGCGTGCGGCACCTTAGGGACACTCCGTAGCTACTTGCTGAGTGACAAATGAGTGGATGGACAGACTCTGGCTCCTTTTGAAGGACTACATTCTGCCCCAACGCCTTGTTTTTGTACTTCTTATAACTGGCATGTCAAATTGAAGATGCACCCCCCTTCCTAGAAACCTCTTGGGGACGGTAACAACTTCCAGAACTTTCTCTTTTCCCCCAGCTTCTTTTGTTACCTTCCTGTTTCCATGTCCTGTACAAACACTCATTGAGAGCCTGCTGGGAGCTGCACATTGTCCTGATGAGACTCCTGTTGGCGGAAGGTGAGGAAGAAGGTGAGATGGGTGCACCTCCTCATGTAAGACCCGTCCTCCCTGACCTGGCACCGGGCAGGTATGTTGGAACCACTTAGGAGGCTGGTTAAATGCTGAGCGCCGTTTACACAGTAGCATTAAGTGTGATGATTTCTGGCTCGGAATGTTCTAGTTGGTATGGAAGAACATGGCTATCTGAAATTACCGTGATAAAGATGCTAGAGCTATTCTGGCTAAAAAGATAACAGGTTTCTGCCACTGCCTAAGAGACGTATGGAGGGGATTGGGGAGTGGAGGACATCCCTCCTCTTCTTGAGAATAAAGTCGATTGTACCTTTTCTAGAGGCAGAGGCCCGGAAGACTGGTGTTTCTCAGGTAAAAGACATCTTGATCCATTATTCATATTTTTGTAACTTTATTCTGATTGTAAAATTAATATGTACTCCATCTGGGGACAAAAACATAAAAATATAAATAGGAAAAGGAATGTCTCTTTATTTTTTTTTCTCTTTCCACACTTTTTATTGGTGCATTACAGTTGTATATAATGATGGGATTTACTGTTACACGTTCAAACATACACACAATATAACAATATAATTTGATTAATATCCCTCCCCAGCTTTCCCACTTCCTCCCCACCTATCCCTGGACCCTTTCCTTTACTGGTTTCCTTTTGATTTTCAGAGATCCTCCCCTACCCACCAACACCTTCCTTCTCTTTTTTCCTCTCTAGCTTCCACATATGAAAGAAATCATATGACCCTTGACCTTTGGAGTCTGACTTATTTAGCTTAACATAATGGTCTCTAATTCCATCTGCTTTCTTTATGGCTGAATAAAACTCCCATTGTGTATATACACCACATTTTCTTTATCCATTCTTCCATTGATGGACACCTAGGTTGGTTCCATAGTTTGGCTCTTGTGAATTGTGTTGCTAAAAACATGAGTGTGGGGGCTGGAGCGGTGGCGCAGCAGTTGCTGTGTTTCCTGGCATGCACGAGGACCCAGATTTGAACCCCAGAACCACATACTCAACTAAGCGTCACAGAAACAAAGGTTAGGTGGAAAAACAAAGTTGATTCTCTCTTTCTCTCCCTCTCCCTCATCTCTCTTTAAAAAAAAATCATAAGGTAAGAATTCAAGTTGCAGGAAAATATGTATAGTCTGGTAAAAGGGAAAAAAACCACATTAAATTCATATAATGTGCATTTTCTACACACATATGGAATGCTAAATACTTGAACTAACACATTACAAACTCAAAATAGTGGGATATCTCTCAGAAGATGGAGAATGAGGCTGATGCAGGAAAGTTGTGACTATATTGCCTTTACTTGGGATGCTCCGAGAGGGAGATTCAAGTGTTCAAGTATTATTATTGAATTTACTTTTAAGATTTAAATTTTATTAAGTCATAATTACATTGCTTGAAATTATACCATATGACCACATCTATTTTACTTAACCTGTCTTCTAGGATTAGACATTAGAATTTTTTTCAAACATTAAACTATTCTAAATAATTTGTGTTTATTGAATACAAACCTTTGGATGCGAATCTTACTCTTACATTATTTCCTTTGAGTGCATTCCTGCTAGTGTCTGAGTCACCACATCTTCATAAATGCCAAGTGCTATCAATTTTTAAAATTATTACTAATTTTATACTGACTCATTTAATTTTAATTAGTCCTTCTCTATCACTAGTCGAGCTGAAATTTTTTGAAATGTATTCATTAGCCATTTTTCCTGAGGAGGGACATTTTCTCATAAACCGTACAGGAAGAGATGCTTACACAGGGAGCAATGGGAATACATATTGAGAACAACTTGTTTTGTTTTTAATCAGTGAAGCTTTCTTCCTTTCACTGCAAAGGAGAAAAAGAAGCTAAGAAAAGGCAGTTTGGGGACCAGGACAGCAGGAGTTACATCAGCTATGAGTCAGCTTGAAGCTCCTGAAGTTAATCTTCCTGCAGTGCAGCCCTGGTCATGTCCCTGACTTGGCCCCGCATCTTCAGTGTCTCCCCATCACCTGAGTGGGGAAAGGCCTCCTCCATGGAACACCAATCCCCTTCTCAAGCACGTTTCCCTCCTCTCTTGCACACATCCCACCTTCATTCACCAGCCCGACCTGCTTCTTTCCTTTGCTCACATCGCTAGCTCCTCCACTGAAATGCCCTCTGCAATGGATCCCCGTATAGACCTCTTCTTTCAATGACTCCAAGGGCCACCTTTCCCACAATCATGTTTTTGTTCATCCCCTAAAATTCAAGTTATTTTAAAAATTCCTTTAAACTTCTACTTGTTCTTGAGGCAGGCATTAATGGCCAAAGTTCAAACCCACGTGTGTGTTGGTGTGATGGTTAATTTTAAGTGGTAACTTGATTGGACTAGGGATACCCAGATGGCTGGTGAAACAGTATTTCTTGGTATGTCTGTGAGAGTGTTCCTGGAAGAGATAAGCATTTGACTCTATTGACTGAATAAAGAAGATTCACCTTCAACAAAGTGGGTGGGCGTCACCCTATCTGTTGAGGGTCTAGCTAAGTAAAAAGATGGGAATGATAAATTCTTTGTTGCTTGAGCTGAGATAGCCATCTTCTCCTGCCCTCAGACATCTGTGCTCCTGATTCTCTGGCCCTTGAACTCAGACTAGACCTTACACGATTGTATCTCCTGCTTTTCAGCAGCCGGGCTTGGACCAGAACTACACCCCCAGCTTCCCTGTTCCTTCAGCCTGAAGATGGCAGATCATGGACCGTCTCAGACTCCATAATCACGTGACCAATCCCTCAGAATGAATTTCTATACATCCAACCTATTGGTGTCCCTGGAAAACCCTGACTAACACAGTTGAGTTCTTCTACTTCCTATGTGTACACATTGGGCAAATGCTTAAGGAAACTGAACCTCTGATTCACCTCCCTAAAAATCAGAAAATGAGACCACATCGATAAAATAAGCACATTTCCTGACACACAGTAGGAAGTCGATAACTGTTAGTTTCTGCTTCAGTTTATTTGGCCTTGCATTAGAGTGATGTGTGTAATGTTTATACCATTTTTAGAGTAGAAAGCCCTGACAGGAAGGAAGGACCCCAGTTCCTGCACATTTTAGTGTCTTCTACACAGTAGCAGCTATCACAATGCTTTGCACACAATAAATTGATAAATTTGTGTTGAATTTGGATAAGAATAAGGCAGATCATTGAGGCTAAAGGCAAATCACTTTGACTAAAATTGGATAAGCAAAGAAATGTGCAGTTCCTATATTAAAGTAATAGAGAGTAAAGAGAAATGACCGAGCATGAACACAAATCCCAATTCTGGATTTTCCATTCTCTGACTGTGAGACTCTGGGAAAGCTGTTTAAGTAATGTAAAGGCCTCAGTTCCTGTGTCTTTGAAGGGAGCTATTAAAAGGACTTACCTCATAGAGTTCCTGGGGAAGATGAGATCATACACACAGTGAATCGCGCCAGACATATAGTAAGCCCTCGGGCAAAACCAGTCATTTCTACAAAGGAAGGCCAAGATGAAGTACCATGAGAATTAAAGTTATTGAGGAAAGATTGTAATACATAAATCACTAATGCTTATTTTTGAGAGTCCATAAGAATGCTCTTTAATTAGAGCATTTGTTTCAATGCTGAATATTTAATGTTTTTAGAAGAGAAATCTTTTGCAAATGAGGAGTGAACCGTTTCACTCAGTAGGAACCGTCTGCGAGTGCTATTGTGTCCTCATCTTGCATTTTCCAGGAAGTCTGTACCTTGCAGCCCGGATATGCGGGACCATAACCCAGGTGCATTGTTGTCATTCGCTTATTGATATCCAGGAGGCGCTGGGCACTTCACAGCGCATGGAGTAACAGTACATTCCTGGTGGTCTAGTGGCTGAAATTTGGTACTCTCAAAGTACAAGAGCAACTTTAAAAATTCCAGATTCATTACTTCTTTTTGTACTAAAACTGCAAAACCAGGGAAACGGAAGAGGTTTGACACACACAGGTCTTTTTCTAAGCCTGGCGGTAGGAAGCACAAAGCATTTACTTCTGGTGGTTTTGTATACTGGATGTGGAACTTTAAAAAGATAATCTGGGTAGAAATATTCAAAAGTGCTAGAGAAATGCGAAGCAATATTTTCAATTAATGAACCCCTTGTTGTCTAGTAGAGAGTGGAGCTTGGAATAAATGAGGTCCCAGGAAACTCAGGTACTGATGGTCCTGGGCTCAGGAAATCAGTGGTGGGCAGAGACGATTTGGAGCACTGATTTTTTATTTTTTATTTTTATTAAAGAAAGAGGGTCAGTGGGGAGGGGTAATCAATTTTATTTAGTTTTTCATCTGGTTTTCATTGCTCCGACACTTCGTTGTGTGCATGGTGCTGGGGTTCAAACCCATGTCCTTGCGCAAGCCAGGCAAGTGCCGGAACTTCTGAGCCACTGCTCCAGCCCTGGAGCACTGATCTTGATGTGCCCCACGACCTGGACAATAAGCCAAGACTTAGAAGGCAGCGTGGGGAGCAACAGGCTACCGAGAATTTGTGCCTGATTCTCTTTTTCAAATAAATAGGCTTCACCTTGCTGGTCGTATCCATTGGCTCTGAGAAAGGAGGCTCTGGATTTACTCAATCATTGCGTAACATCCTGTTTTGAGTCGCTTTGGGTCTGAACATGTCCACATCAGTCACTGCTGATCATCCTGGGTAGGGTGGCCCGTGGCGATGATGAACTCTTGGGACAGATGAACTAGTAAGCAAGCATCAGCTGGACTATGTCATCTCCTCTGCCCGAACGGTGACTGTGCACCCCTCGCCAGCCTGAGGGGCTCCCACTCACTCAACCCAGCGCTCATCCTGATTCACCCTGGTCCTCCAGACAGGAGTCTGCATGCAGTGGAGCAGGGAGGAAATGCTCTGGCCTAATGAGTCTGCATGACAAATGGCCTGTTTCCTTTTGTCTTCTTCAAAAAATGTTTTTCTTTTTGGGAAAACAGATGCTTATTATAAAGCAAAGGGTACGGATTAAAAATATGTGGCCACCAGTCCCTGCCACCCAGAAGTAATAACCTTAACATTTTGGTTTAGTCCCGCTGTGGGGAACACACACACACACACACACAAATAGTGTGTCATGAACACAAAAAGGTAGGAAAGAGAAATGGAGCTCATGTACTCCGAGCCCTTGTATTTTCTGGGAAGTGATAAAAATGCTCTACATGAAAGTACACTTTATATTAAGAGTAGTAGGTCAAGGATGCACATTTAAATCTTCAGGGTAACTACTACCAGAATGGTAAGTGCTCTCATAACGACACACCTGAAGTCACTGCAGAAGGAGCAAAAACAAGTCGCTTCCAAAAAGGATATAACACTCAGAAGGTAAAAACCCAGATATTTCATATTTTTATGACTTTTTGCCTGAAAGCAAGTTCCATCTGAGGCAGCTGAATATCCAATAGGAAAACTGCACTGCTTATGACTTAAACAATCAGCGGATAGAATTCGGAGTAAGCAGCTGATGTAAGTGAGGAAGCCACATAGCCCAGCCAAGGCTAAAAGAAATCTGAGCTGCTGCCCGTCACCTGGAAGACACGGTCTACAGTTCAAGCTCTGCGAATTAATGGCTTTCCTATTTATAGTATTTGTAGTGACATAACAGATTCCAGAGTTTCTGCAATATATCATTCAAATGTGCAGTATACTAACCTAAATTTATTTACATACAAAGCACCAAAAATTTTTACTGTATCGAAAGACTTTTTAATGACAAAGGATAATAAATAGAGATAGGCCGGTAAGAGAGTTAGCAGACAAGACTTTTAAGGAAACTATTAAAACTATGTTCAAGGGTTTAAAGGAAATTCACCACGAATGAATGGATAGGACAGTTCAGAAGAGAAATGAAACAGCATCAATAACAAGAACCAAGTAGAAATTTGGTACAAATATCCAAAATATAAAAATTAATGGGCTTAACCAGAGAACAAAACAGCCGGACAAAGAGCCCAAGGACTTGAAGTTAAACAATCTGGAAAAGAGAAAACCAAGGGGAAAAAATGAACAAAGACTTCAGAGACCTGTGGGAAAATATCAGCCTTAATGTGTGTGTGGCTGAAGTCCCAGAGGGAGAGGAAGTGGGACAGAAAAAAAAAAAATACTTTGAGAAACAATGGCTAGATATTCTCAAATTTGTTGGAAGACATAAATTTACAGATTCGAGAACCTCAGGAAACAGCACTGAAGCAAACTACAGATAGTCACATCACAAAGTGCTGAAAATCAAAAACAAAGATAAAAGTCTTAAAAGCAGCCAGAGAAAATTGAAAATGGAGGGACACTAATTTAAATGGTTCCTAACTTCTTATTAGAGTGACAGAGCACAAAATATAAAATACAGCCTTGAAGATATTGAAAGAAAAAAAGAATTGTTGACCTGGAGTTTCAATATTCAGTAGAAACATTGCTTAATTCAACTAAATGAGTCTGTTGCCTGCAGACCTTCATTATTAAAATATAAATAGTAGCCAGGCATGCCTGTAATCCCAGCAACTCAGGAGGCGAAGGCAGGAGAACCGGAAGTTCAAGGCCAGCCTCAGCAAGTTAGCAAGCCCTTAAGCAACTTAGTAAGACCCGGTCTCATAATAAAAAATAAAAAGGGCTGAGAATGTGACTCGGTGGTAAAGCGTCCCTGGTTTCAATCCCCAGTATCAAATAAATACACAAGTAAATAGAAGAAAACGTTATTCAAGTTGAAGAGAAATATCTTCAGGAAGGAAAGGATAACGTCATAAATTTTAAATTTGTGGGTAAATATGAATGATTATTTTTGTCTTAATTTCTTTAAAATACATGTTGTAACGTTGTCAGTTGGGTCTATAACAATAGATTCACAACCTATGATGACAATGGCCCAGAATGCCCTGGGTGGAAACGGGCCCGCACAGGTTCAAAGTCCTTACGCTGCATGAAATGGTGCATCAGCTCTAAATACACAGGGAGCACTAAGGATGTACCTTGTAACCTTTAGAAGCCACCACTAAAATTAAATAGAGGCATAGCTAAAAGGCCAGTCGGCCTAGCAATTAACATGGAGTTGTAAAAGTTATTCAATCCAACCTTGCATTCTCAACTAGGGCAAGGTTAAACCAAAAGGGTTGAACCATGGTTCTTGGTAGTAAAATAATCTTAACTCTTTTTTTCCACATACGCATAGAGTATGTAAATAAATATACAGCATATTTATGGTATTTAAACTTCCAGGAGATATGATTGGGGGAAATGTCTAAATAGCTCACTAGGAGGGTGATAACGAAAAAAAAAGGAGGGGGTTGAGAAATTTTGAATTAAGCTAAAAGACAGCAGGAAGGCAGAACATAGAAACAAAAACCAATGAGAAAAAACAGAAAACAAGTCACACGTTGCTTAACAACAGAGGTACGTTCTGAGAAATGTGTGGCTAGGAGATTTCTGAGTAATGTGTCATTAGGCCACCTCACTGCTGTTGGAACATCAGAATGTCCTTACACAAACTAAGACAGCCATGACACCCCTAGGCCACATAATCCTATGGGACCAACTGGCACGAGCAGTCGATCATTGATGCAATGCTGTATTAAAATATTAGGCCTAACTCCGCCCCATCGATACTTTTATTAAGGATCAATAAACACTGTGCCAAAAGGCTTAATCTACCTACAAGGTAATGTGAATGGAACAGAGTTTGAGCTTTGAAGTCAGGCAGGCTTATATTTGGCCCCAGCTTAATCACGTACATTTCCTCAAATGAACATTGAAAATCTCACTAGTGCTTCCTTTATGGGAGTAAATGGTATTATACGTGGAATACACTTAGTAGAGTGCTGGTGTCCAGGAAGTACTTAATATATGTCAACTGCTTCCCTTAGAATCTAATCCAACACTAGAGGAGACTGTGGGTAATTTCTCTAGCATTTGACCAGCACAGGAAAGCTGGGTTCATCTAAAATGGGTGGGTAAATTATGGTCACAGCCAAATCGAAACTTTTTTTTAAAAGTGGTATTGAAGCACAGCAACAAGCACTCCCTTACGAAGTGCACACGGCTCCTTTTGTCTGCTGACTGTAGAGACTGGTTGTTAAAGCCTAGAACAGTCATCCTCGTCTGCCCCTTAGAGAAAAAAACCTACCTGACTATGGCACTTGACTTCCAAAATTCCCTGCTAGCTCTTAGTTTTGAAACATCTTATGCCAACTTTATATATTTTTTCTTTCTTTTTTTTTTTTAAAGAGAGGGACAGTGAGAATCAATTTTTATTTAGTTTTTCATGTGGTCTTCGTTGCTCCGAGACTTCATTGTGAACGTGGTGCTTGAACTTGTGTACTTGCACATGCCCGGCAAGCATCGTAACCACTGAGCCACTGCTCCAGCCCCTTATGCCAACTTTTTGCTGTTAAATGCTTATAAATTCCATCTATTTAGCATCATTAGATAGATCAACTTCTAACAAACATGCACTGGGGATTATTTAGATGCTTAATGAAAATTACAATCTATACTTGGTATTCAATATTTTATCTCCAAGCCCTCTATCTTTCTTTTTATAACCTTTTTTGTGATAGCTCTAAAAATCACACTAGAAGAACTAAGGGTCACCAAAATCCACTATCTCACTCTATTTTCTAAAATCTCACAATCACTTTTATATGTATTAGCTTCAGAACTGTTCACATGCATGTTCTTGTTTAAATGCTATCCCCATTTTGCAGAGGAGAAAACTGAAATGGAAAGAGGTTTGGCCACCTGCCAACCAGTGGGCAGAGGAAGAGCGATCCAGCCATCACGCCACGTGTTCAGTCCTCCAACCGCATCACTTCATGCTCGTTCTCTCCTGTTCTTAGTTTTTGGGGAGCAGAATCTGGGTCTGTAGCTAGTGTCAAGGCAGCCTAAATTCTGACTTTCAGGGGCTGGAGTGGTGGCTCAGCGGTTGCGGCACTTGCCTGGCATGAGCAAGGTCGCAGGTTCAAACTCCAGTACCAGCTACACAACAAAGTGTTGGAGCAACGAAAGCCACGTGAAAAACTAAATAAAGCTGATTCACTCTTTCTCTCTCTCTCTTACCGTCCTTCTCTCTTAAAAAAATAAATAAATAAAAAATAAACTCTGATTTTCATAAATAAACAAAGTGGGCGGAAGCTCTTGGGTATAAAAGGCCCCAAAGCGTCTTAAAAGGAGGAATCGAGGCCTTCCGTTAAGTAATTAGAACCATTAGCTCTGGCTTGCATGCTGTAAAAATCTACTAAAGCAGGAAGCATGCAATGCAAACCTATTAAGTTAGCACAATAAACAGCACTTGAACAAACCCCCGTTGTCCAGACAAAATCCCCTGTGTGACACTAGCTCTCAGCCAACTCAGCCAATAACTCTGCAGACTCCCCAAGTGCCAAGCTCTGGGCCAGCACCGGGGAGAGGAGAGTGTCCCACAGCTTCCAGAGCCCTGCAGCTGAGCAGAGCCCCCCCCCCGCCCCACACACACACCTAAGAAAAGAGGAGGAAATTTGTAATGAACAGAGTGACAAGAGACATCTATCTGGGAGTTCAAAATGTTTTATTCTGGCTTGGGTAAGACTCAGAGTTCCTAAAGAAAATGAAATTCAAGCTCCGTACTCTATGCCACACACTTGTCCCTGTAGATGTCCTCTCTGGCCCTCCCCACCCGCCCTGTGGCCCAGAAGGCTGCCCTTGTGAGTTGCAGCAGTGGGCTCCTGGGTCGTGATGAAGGGTGGGTTTAGATCACAGGCAGGTCCGGCAGGAGAGGGGGAGGATGAAAAGGAGAGAGCGGGTTTTCGTCCCCTTCCACCTGCCAGGAGCCTTGGGTTGGCATTGTCTGGTTTTCTCTACTGAGGGGCACACTTCCTCTCAGATGGCTGCTTCTTCGCAGTTAGAGAAAGCTCAATAACTCTGCAATAGCCCTGACGCCCTCAGAGCTAAGTGTGGGCACAGCTCCCTGCTCGTGCGAGTCCCCAGGGTGCCCAGCTTTCCCTGGTTTCCTTCAGTGGCCATGCATGTCCACGGATCCCTTATGAAACTGACTTCATAACCCGTTAGAGCTGTCACCAGCTGGGATGCTGGGATACACCCCTGAACAAATCACAACAGTGTATCACTTACTGCTTAAGAACATGGACTTCAAGGGCTGGTGCAGTGGCTCCGCGGTTCAAGTGTTTGCCTGGCATGCACAAGGACCCAGGTTCAAACCCCAGCACCATATACACAACTAAGTGTCAGAGCAACAAAGTCCAGATGAAAAAATAAATAAACTTCATTCCCTCTCTCCTCTCTTCAAAAACAAAACAAAACAAAAAGAACATGGACTTGAGAGGCAAGCAAACTACATCTGGATCCCAGTTTCCCAACCGAGATTCTGGCAGGAGCTAGAGCTACTTCTTTAACCTCTTAGGGCCACAGTTCCCACATTCATATACTGAGGAGGAGAATACCAACCATACGGATGTCACGGAGATTAAATGAGAGGCTGAGCACTCAGTAAGTGACAGCTCTTACCGCTGTGTGACTGCAGGGTGGGGCACAGGGGCAAAGCTGTACGTGCAGGTGGCCTGGAGCCTCCTGTGGTGAGGACCTGGCTGTCCTGAAGAAAAGCCTCCCGGGGACTCAAGGGTGACATCACACACTTCCACGGCTCCCTGGGAACTGTGCAAGGCCATCAAAATCAGAACAGAAAAGAAAGCCGGTTGGCATTCTTTTCTCTCAGTGCAAAACCCCCAACCCTTACCTTCTCCCCCAGCAACCCCTCCTCTCAGCATCTTGCTCCTGTGCCCCACCCCGAGAGTCACAGCACGCAAGTCATGTGCTTGTGCACGGAAGGAGTGATCTGGCCCGAGAACAGGGTGGAGAAGGGAACAGGACAACTGGGCAAAGGGACTGGCCTCTGAGGATGAACAAGGGCAAGGTCACCTAGGCAAATAGCAAAAGAAAATTAAGAAGAGGTTGGAGACACAAAAAAGAAAGGACAAAACTGGTGGCCCTTCTGCTGGGAGCCCAGGGAGACAGCAGCAGGCAGCAGCTACGAGCCCCAGGTTTTACCTCTCGTGGCTCCCACTACTCTCCTTTCTGGCCATTGAACCTGGCTGATTTGAACCCTGAATTAATTGGTCCATGCACGTATCTGTTCATTTGTTCATCCGTTCACTCCTCGATTCACCCTTCCAATCATTCATTCTCTCACTGATTGGTTCATGACTTCTTCAAGGACTCATCCATCCATCCACACACTCATCTCTCACTCACCACACGCTCAGTGAGTGCCACATGACAGGCTCACGCTTGTGCACAGGAGGACCCTCGCTCCTGCATGCGCAGCCGAATCTCCAACTCCTGTACAGAGGAGTAGGGGTTTGCCAGGATGGGAACAGAAGACCTCTGCAGAGCCAGCAGCATTTGAGAACGTGTGACCTTGGAAAGGTGGACTGGCCTGCACACGGGTGCGGAGTTCACTGTGGCTGCATCCCAGGCTGAGGGAAGAGGACGGGACACCAGCTGAGGTTTACTCGATCCCTCAGGGACCGGCCTGTCCAGTGGCGTTTCATCAGAGTGATGGGAGTTCAGTCTTCTTAGGAAGACAGCTTTGCCCAGAAAGGAGAGACTGAGCCAGAAAACCAGAGAGGAGGCGAAGGCTGAGCCATGGCCAGGGAGCAGAAGTGTACTTGAGGAATGTTTCTGAGGACGGTTTGGAAAGTCGTGGCTCTCAAGTCCATCTATATAAAACCAGATGTTTTCTTGCAGGGGGGAGCAGCTTTCTGTGTGTACTTTCTCAGAGTGCGAGGAAGCCATCATCCAACCCAGAACATTAGTTACTGCATGTTCCCTTCAACAGCGGAGGCCAGGAGGACTCCCTTGGGCAACAGTCTGGGCTGATCTGCAGCCCAAAAGTAATGAAGCTTCAGGCTTAGAGATCTTTCCCTGCTCATCCCTGATGGAATCTCCACGGTGCTCTCATTTTACAAATGGGAAATACTAAGTGAGGCCCACAGGTTGAGTAACATCTCAAGGTCACACAGCTTGGCACTGACAGAGCCTGGTGTAGAACCCAGGCCTACTGACAACAGACCCCAGCCTCTCTGCAGAATCACTCAATGTATATTGATAGCCGTATACACAGGAAGACCAGGGCGGAGGTAAAACTTACGGTATAGAAGGGGCTGGAGCCGTGGCTCCGCAGTTACGGCACTTGCCCGGCGTGCATGAGTGCGCAGGTTTGAACCCCAGCACCACGTACACAATGAACTGTCTGAGCAACGAAAGCCACATGAAAAACTAAATACAACTGATTCTATCTCTCCTCTCTCTCAGTGTACCTCTCTCTTTAAAAAAATTATAGTATAGAAAAGAAAATAACTGCTAAATGTATATTGGCAGTGATATATACAGTTAGACCAAGGCTGAGATAAAACTTATAGTGTGGAAAAGAAAATAATTACTGTGTAAGAGCAATTTATTGCTTTATAGTTTAATGGTTACAAATTTGAATATATACACACTTGATACATGTGTATAATATATACACTATGGGTATATATATATTTATGCTTGAATATGTAAATATGTGTGTATGTATATATTCAGAGGAGTAAAAAGGGGGCAATCTAAAATCCTTCCAGGTGTGATCTCCTACTTTGGGGTCTGCTGAGAACTTGGAACGTCACTCGGAGTAGTTCTGAACAATCTGCGTAACGGCTGCCATGTACCTGGAGGATCCTGGAAACCCCTCCTGCTCGCTAGCTTCCCTTCCTCTAGGATTGCCCAGTCCGCTCTGTTACTGCAGCAAACACCTGAGATAATCAGTTTGCACAGAGAAGTTTTGTTTCGGCTCAGTTTGGGGGGCCTCTGTCCATGGTCAGCTAGTCCTGTTGCTTTTGGCCTCTAGCTGGGCAGTGACTCATGGCGGGGGTGGTAGAGCAAAGACACATCCCTCAGGGCCAGAAAGTGAAGGATAGGAAGGGGAAGGGACAGGGGCTCACGATGCCCTTCATGGGCACAGCCTCAGTGACCTGAAGGTATCCCCTAGGCCCCACTTCCACCATCTCCCTATAGCACCACCCTGGGGACCAAGCCTTTGACACACAGGCTTGGGGGTCCAAACTACTGCTGGCCACCTGAGCAGCACTTCCGCTGTTGCTGCGCCCTTCCTTCTGTCCTTTTCAAAATTTCCCACCAGCCAACCCTCAACCACCAGGGACAAGAGCACTCAGCTGGCCAACTGAGAATCAATCAGTAAGGCCCACAACCTGGTGTTTAGCCTACATCGCATTTCAGAAATTTTGAATCAATTCTCAGCGTTTAAAAATTCGAAAACCTGGGGCTGGAGCAGTGGCTCAGCAGTTACGGTGCTTGCATGGGGTGTGCAAGGACACAGGTTCAAACCCCAGCACCACCTGCAGAACAAAGTCTCAAAGCCATGAAAGCCACATGAAAAGCTAAATAAAATTGATTCTCTCTTTCTCTCTCTCTCAAAAAAAAAAAGAAAAGAAATTAGAAAATTTCACATTTAAAAACTATAGAGGGGCTGGAGTGTTGGCTCAGCAGTTACAGCTCTTGACTGGCATGCGCGAGGATGTGGGTTTGAACCCCAGCACCACGTCAAAAAAAAATGTCAGAGCAACAAAGGCTGCACGAAAAACTAAATAAAATTGATTCTCTCTCTCTCTCTCTCTCTCTGTCTCTATCTCATTGTCCTTCTCTCTTAAAAAAAAAAAAATAGGGGCTGGAGCGGTGGCTCAGGGACAGCATGCTTGTCCAGTGTGTACGAGGACGCTGGTTTGAGACCCAGCACCACATGCACACAACGAGGTGTTGGAAGAACTAAGACCAGATGAAAAAATAAATAAATTGATTCTCTCCTATACCCCTCCACCCCCTGCCAATCTCTCCCAAATAAATAAGTAATAAAAAACTAGAGATTTTTGGCTTCTCTTGAAAAAGGGCCGATCTGGCAGGAGGAGGTCTGCAAGCCCACATGGCAGCAACTGATGGGTGCCGAGCTCTCCAGAGCTCACACCCCGCCTGTGTCACTCGCCCCTGAGGCATTTGGTTTGTTGTCCCTGCATCTGGGTGACCTGAAGCACCTGTCCTCCAGCATGTCTGAGGGACCCAGTGCATTCACAACAGGTTGTTTTTTGGTGATTCAACTGATCCTTGAAGGCGTTTGACTCAGATACGGACGTATGACTCAAAGGACGCAAGAACTTTCAGAACTCTGATGTTTTCTGCCTTATGGAGGCATAGTCGACAGCTCCATAGCGTATATCTTCAGGAGCACAACTTGGTATTTCAAAATACCTTTGCTTTGTGAACCGAGTATCACAATCAGGCCAATGGGCATATACATCAACACCTCTCAGTTACCTTTCCTCCTTTATGGTGAGAACACTAAGGATCTCCTCTCCTAGAAAATTTCAAGATCAGGGCTGGAGCGTTGGCTCAGTGGTTTCGGCGCTTGCCTGGCAAGCACGAGGACCCGGGTTCAAACCCCAGCACCACGTACACAACTAAGTGTTGGAGCAACTAAGGCCATGTGAAAAACTAAATAAAGTTGTTTCTTACTCTGTCTCTCTCACTGTCACTCTCTCTTAAAAAGAAAAGAAAAGAAAATTTCAAGATCTCTGGAACTTATTCATCTTCTCTCTGTAAGTTTACCCTTTGACCAAAGGTCCCCCATCTTTTTTTTTTTGGCTATTGAGCCCAAGGACACAGGACACTTAACCACTGAGCCACACTCTCAGCCCTTTTAAATTTTATTTAATTTATTTGTTTGTTCGAGGTAGGGCCTCACTAAATTGCCGAGGCTGGTCTCAAACTTGCAATCCTCCTACCTCACTCTCTGGAATCAAAAGGATTATGCATGCTCCACCGTGCCTGGCCAAAGGTCCGCTTTGACTATTCAGGTAATATCATTATTTTTTTTTTCTTTCTGTACCAGGGATTGAAACCAGAGGTGCTTAACCACTGAGCCACATCCCCAGACCTTTTTATTTTTATTTTTTTTTTTTTGAGAGAGGGTCTCATTAAGTTACTGAGTCTGGCTTTGAACTGATGAGTCTCCTGCCTCAGCCTCCCGAGCTGCTAGGATCATAGGTGCACCCCACTGCGCCACGGCACCCAGTGGTAATATCATTATTTTTAAGCAATTTTTAAATTTCAATTTGGGCTCTGATTCTGTGAGGTGTCAATTCTCTGTTCCTTCTCGACTTTTAAAAATAACTCGCTATAAAAATAACTTTTATTATAAGAACAGTATATCTCAAGATACAGGTAGGACAAAGACAATCTCTATTGACAACTTTGTTTCTATCCTTCCTATCCTCAGTCTATGCATTTAGACACATAGAAAAGTCGAGTTGGAGCACCCCAGGTGGTTTAGAATCTTCCTTGAAACTTAGCAATAGGATATTAATGGTTTCTCCTATTATGAATTATTTCTGCCTAGCAACTTTAATAACCACATTATTGTATCATATGTTTGTACCTCAACGTTCTTACCCAAGACCCTGTTTTCAGGGCATTTACCTCGTTGCAACTTGGGGCTATATCGAACTAGGTGGAAAACCCAAGGCTTCTGGTACGCGTGTAGGTGGTGGTGCCGTATCTCAGTGAGCAGAGGCTTGCTTCGCCCCAGGTGAGACTGCATTCTCAGGATAAATGTTCTGGGAGACAGGAATCATTGGGGGCAATTCTGAATTGAATACAAGCCTGAAACATTAACAAGCACCCACACATAAGCAAGAATTTTATATGGTGATGTCTGGGTTTTACTGGTTGGCTCAAAAACTAAATTGTAGAAATTGAGAATCAAGGAAATGTGATTTGGCTACGGCTTGACTGAGTGTGTGTTGGTGGACAGGAAGATCAGTGGTGTAATGGGGCTGCAGAAAAGTCACTGGGAGGATCGTGCTGCATGAGTGAGGTGAGCGAGAACAAGGAGAGTGGCAGGCGCCCTGATCCCCTGGGTCAGATCACCATGGAAAGCTGGGCTCGACTCTTGGTGCCCCAGTCTGGAGAAAGACAGCAAACTGGGGTGCTCTCACAGGGCAGTAGCGGGGTGAGGGCCTCCTGAGCACGCTCCTGCGCAGCTAAGAGTGCCTGGTCCTAGGAGAGGAGGCTGAGGACAAGTGACGCGAAGACAGTCAGCTCCCTGAAAGTCTGCCAGGGACATCTGGAATGTGACTCCCCAAACCCAGAACTTGCACAATGAACGGAAGCTGCAGGCCAACAGACTTCAGTGGAGTCAGAGGAAGAACTGCCTACAGTCAGAGCTGTTCACAGATGAAACAGAAGTTTCTGCAGGAAATGATTAGCAACGGTCACCTCCAGGGTGGAACCAAGGAGACGCACCGCGTGGAACACCCTCCTGTATCATTTGAAAATGTTTTTAAACCTCGTGAATGAAGTTTCATCTGTGATGGAGAAACAAAACAAAAACACATGGTATTTGGGCAGCAACTCTGGCCAATAAGCAGAAAAAATGATAATAAGGCATTGAATAAAAGGATATGGTTGGGGCTAGAGCGGTGGCTCAGAGGTTACGGTGCTTGCCTGGCATGTGCGAGTACATGGGTTCAAATCCCAGCACCATGTACACAACAAAGTGTCGAAGCAACAAAAGCCACATGAAAAACTAAATAAAGTTGATTCTTTCTCTCTCTCTGTCTCTCTCTCTCTCTCTCTCTCTCTCTTTCTCTGTCCCTCTCTTTTAAAAAAATGGATATGATTGCTCACAGAAGTGAAGGGCAGGCTGAGCAAGGCTGGGGGCCCAGAGTTCCTCGGGATCCTCAAGTCCAGTCTCTTTGCTGTGACTTGGCTTGACTTGGCTTGATCACTTTTCTATCTTTGTGCCATTTGGCTCTGCATTTTTATTTCCAGGAGAGACAGACTAATAGGCCCAGCTTGGGGTCATACGCCCACTCCCTCATGCACAGCCCCTGGAATCACCTGAATCGGGGATAGGAAGTCCCCCAAAGGAATCATGAAGAGCTATTGCCAAAAGAAGGAGGAAGGGACCCTGGGCAGGCAAAACCAAGATATATCTTCATCATCAGTTTACAATAAATGCAATACGCTAGAGCGTAGGGTAGTGGGGTCCCCATCCCTACAGTATTCCAGCCCGGCTGGATGAGCACTTGGCCATGAGATGGTAGAGATTCTGCCTCTAACGGAGTTTGGAGTATACTTCTTCAAGAGCCCTCTGAACTCAGAGTTTACGTTTCTGGGATCATGGGGAATCGCTGTAGTATCCAGGTCAGCCAGGACCATGCTTCTGTAGCCGATGTGCTCAGATTCCCTTATGTCCAGGACCAACCAGGGTCCACTTGTGTTCTCCCTCGCCTCTCATTTCTCATCTTTCTTCCGCTCTCTCTCACTCTCTCTCTCTTCATGTATTTCCCACACTTCTCATAGGAGAATATAGTAATTGAAGAGACCCTGGGGTCAGACTTAGATCAGCACTAAGATTCAGCCCATATGAGCTGATGCCCTGAGAAAATGACTCAACTTCTCTGGACCTGGATTTCGTCACTTATAACATGGAGGTACTGGCACTGCCTGCCTCATGAGGTCATTGAGAGAGGGAAGTAACAGATCTAAAATGAGCATTACAGGGACTGCAATGGAGAGTGCTCCAAAGAAACACCTCTCCACCTCCTCTTCTCAGCTCCGGGGTCTTCATCTGCAGCAGTTATGAACACAGGCAGCTCCAGGTGCGTCTGCCAACAGCGACCTGGAAATACGCCTTGTGACGGTGCCACATTCCTGCTCATCTTCTAAATCCTGGTCCACAGGGTGCTTCATGGATGTCTGTAAGCACTTGAGCAGGAATGATCCGATGGGTGAATGTGTGGTTGCAGGGAGCTTCCAGAACAGGGAGGCAGAGGAGGAGGAAATGTGCTGGTGGAGCGGGGAGGGGAAGCGCTCAGCAGAGGTGGTTCATGGGTGGACGCCGCCCAGTAGGAGAAGCCGGGACCACCCTGCACCCTGGTGCTGAAAACCTGACCAGAAGCCAGGAGGGGGCCCCAGGGACCGCTTCACATTGATTTGGGTTTCAGGGTCGAAAGAACATGATGGAGGTTTTTAGAGTGAGGCACTTGGGTGATCTATTTTGGAGGAATCGTCTGGAGGAAAGAAAATGAGAACTGCCAGTAACCTTTGTAGGATGGTGTTATTCAGGGAAGAGGTGACTCGGGGACATTTTCATGGCCTGATTCTTCCGGCCCAGCACCCGGGGGGGGGGGGGGTCCATGCAGAGTAATGTCAGAAATTTATCAGCATGCAATGCCTGAGAGAGACCAGCAAAGGAAGCCAAGTGACGTGATGAAGACTGTGCCCTATGTGGGAGAGGACTTTCTAGGTGAACTTTTTACTAAGATAGGAGGTGGACAAAATGTGGTTTTCCAACTCTGCGTGGCATTCTTCGTGTATTAGCTGGCATCCTGGGTAAGAGGTGCCCTGTCTGTTTTTCAGATTATTGCTGGGGAGCCGTGAGACACTCATGTTTAAAAACAAATGCAATTAAGTTGACTTCTCACCTGTGTGAAAGGTGTAACCACACATAAACGGACAACAATATAAAATGCAAACACATTCACAAAAAAACAGATATGTAAAATAGATAAACACATTCTTCTGTAATCACAGAATACGTCAAGAAGGACACAAGGAAACTTAATATTGGCCGCCTCAAGGAAGGAAGACATTTCTTATTATGTATTTTTTGTCATTCTTAACTATTAAATAGTTGAATAACAATATCCATGGCATAGATGCTTAGTAAATGTTTAAAAAATTATCTCAGCAAATATTTATGGAATGGAAACAGATATCGAAATTCCTGTGACAGCCCAACTATTCCAATAAAACTCAAATTCAACTACACAAAGATGTGACAGACTGAGAAGAGTGAAAGAGTGGGAAATGTACAACTCCTGAATTTTCAGAAGGTGAGCGTGCCTGCCTGGTCAGGACCTTGACGTGGAGGGGGGCTTTAGATGCTAGTGTGCCTAAGCAGCCCTGGGGTACAGGGCAGAAGAGCAGATTTCCCGGCCCTGCTGCTGGAGGTTCGGGGCCAGTAGGGCTGGCACGGGGCCCAGGAATCAGCATTTCCACCTGCACCACCGGATTCCTACGAGGATGGTCCAGGAACCCGCCTCTGACAGATACTGGTCTCTGGGCTGAGAATGAGTCATGAAGGCCGGGACTTAGGATCCCTCCTTGAGTGAGGGATTGGCTCCTCATGGTACAGCGGGCACTGGATAGACTTCCCCATTGGTTTGCTCTGAGGCTTGAATGAGAAAACGCACGCAAATCCAGGAGAGCTGCTTAGCAAGCTTGCAGACGCACAGTAAGCTCACAAACACAGGCAGGGCTGCTCCAGACTCCTGTGCCCAGTCCCTCGTCCAGAGCCCTGTCAAGCAAGGTGAAGGGAGGTGACGCAGGTGAGTGGTCAGATGCGCTGAGCAAGGCTGAGTCCTGGCCTTGCCGTTGATGGGTGTGTGACTTGAGCAGATTGCTGGACTGCCCCATCAGCTTCCTCATCTGTAAAATGGGAATGTAGCACCCACTCATAGAGTGAGGCAAGCTGGTGACTGCTGGTTTAGAGCTGAGACTGAGAAAGTTCCAGCCCTGGTGACACAGGCCCATCCGTGATGGCACCAGCTGAGTGCTGCTTCACCAATGGCTGCACGGGGTGGGGAGGGGTGGAGGCAGGCGTGCATTGTGGGTGTGTGGGGGGTCACTTTGCACCTGAACACCCTTCTAACCCCTGCTGCCAAAGGCCTAACAGAGGATGGAGTTTGGTTGTGGAAGGGAGCTTCTCCTGCTTACAACCGGTTTGGGGCTCACTTCAAGAATGGTTTTCAGTGGTCACCCCAAAATGATCTATTTCTGGAGATTACACTGACCAGTTCCTCGGGAGATGGAGTGTGGGCAGCATGCTAGGACAGCGCTCCCAGTCTCCTGCATCAGCTAGCCTGAGGCCTAGAATCAAAGCTTCCAGTCCTGCTACTGATAAATCAGGTAGCCTTGAGCAATTCATTTCAACTACCTTTCTTGAACCCTTGCAAACCCAGGTCTAGACTGGGCCCTGGGGAATACAAACCAAAGTACACGTTCCTCATCTTTGAGAGCAAGGCTGTCATACACAGTTGTGCAGGTTGGAAACTGCCCAAGGCCATTTGACCAAGAGGATGGGCTGCAGTCTGGCCTGCATGCTGGTCAGATAGGACAGGCCCCCGACCCCTAGAAGAAAGAGTGCCTTCGACTAAGTCACACAAAGATGCTTTATGGACTTCATGGCAACTTTCTTGAGGAGGCCATGTCTGACTGCTTATGTAGAAATATAAAGCTGCATTTTCTCATGACATAAAAACAATTCTATTTCTTCACTCAGAGACTGAAAAAATCAAAGAGAAGACTAGAGATGAAAACACTCTGTGATAGTGTGTAAAACAATGCAGTTCTAATGATACACATTGCAAACCAGCTGTGTGGACCCAGGGAAATCACTTGCTTCTCTGGGCTTCCTTTGTGTATAATGAGTGAGAAGGTAGGAGCAGGGATAGCAGATTTTTGTTAATTTATTTTTTATTAGTGCATCATAGTTGTACACAATGATGGGATTAATTGTCACATATTCCTAGATGCACACAATTCAGCTATACAATTTTGGTCAATATCCCCCTCCCCGCACTCCTCCACCTTCCTCCTCCCATCCCCTGATCCTTTGCCTCTCTTCTGGGTCCTATATTTTTCCTAAAAAGCCCAAGTACAGTGTCATAATTCTTACACCTGTGAAGAACAGTTTTTATATACATGACTACAGTATATACAGTGACATACTTATAAATGCTTGGAGTGTACCTTGCTTTATCTCAGTTCCAACATTTCCCCTTCTCCTCCCTTCCTTCCATCCCTGTTATTCTTCGATATATTTGGCAATGAGATTAAACAGTTACATTTCTGTACAGAATGCAGTATAGCTTGTTCAAATATCTTATGTAGGAAAGAATACATGCGTTTGTCTACCATTCTCCCAAGCCTGGGTTCAGCTCCAGCCTCCACAAAGGAGGAAAAACATTCTGCCCTTGACTCTCTGGGTTTGGCTAACGTGGCTCAGTGTGATTTCTTCCATTGCCCTCCATTTACCTTCAGTGGATGCGATGTCATTGTTTCCAATAGCTGAGTAGAACTCCATTGTGTGTGTGTGTGTACATGTATATAAAATGTGTGTGTGTGTGTATATATATATATGTGTATATATCTATAATGTGTGTGTGTGTGTTTGTGTGTGTGTGTGTATACACACACACATATCTCAGGGCTTTTGGATCCATTCATCCAGTGAGGGGCATCTGGGTTGTTTCCATAATTTAGTTATTGTAAAATGAGCTGCTATGAACATAGATTTTGCTGTGTCACTGTAATGTGCTGATTCTAAAGCTGCTGGAAAAATACCCAGAAGAGGGATAGCTGGATCATATGGTGGATGCAACACTAATTTTTTGAGGAGTCTCCACACTTAGATAGCAGATTTTAAGATATTAAAGAATCACTTGGGGCTGGGGATGTAGCTCACGGGTAGAACCAGAGGCCCTTAATTCAAACCGCAGGACTGAAAAAAAATTACTTGACATTGGCCTTTCTTCTGAGAACCTAACTGAACAGGTCAAGGGTGGGAGTCCAACAGTCTGTATTTTTGATCCAATATTCCAGAAAATCCTGATAACTATCAGCAGGCCCAGTGGGTAAACCCTGGCTTTTTCCAAATCCAACCTTCCCTAGGCCTGTGTTACATATGCTACAGCAGAGGGAGTACGAAGTGACAGGAAAATTAGGGAATGACCTCATGACCCCTGACCTGAATATGTGACCTTGAAGGGC
>PVKS010000602.1:115706-182358 GCA_004027875.1 Aplodontia rufa | reverse complement strand
TGTAGGATATAAAGGATTCCGTGAATCCTTTTCTGTTACATTTATTGAGTCTTATAATTTTTGAGTCCTTCATTTGGAGTTATCTTTACATTGGATCATTTTTTATGCTCTAATATTATCTTCTAATTGCTTTGATCTCTTTTTTTTCCCCCTGAAGACTTTCTTTCATTCTGTTCATTCTATTTTCATCTATGGTTGTCTGTGTCTAAGTATTTCTGACCTGTTATTAGATCGAAAATCAGCAATGTTTTTCAGTTTTTCTTCAACTTTGCAATTTGCTCTTTTTTTGTTCTTTATTTATTATTTATTTTCTAGTTTATAAGTTTTATGATCATCGTTATTCTTTCTTTATGCAGAAATCTTGGATATGTATCTTTAAACTGTTAAATAATAAGGCCAGGCGTGGTGGCACATGTGTTTAATCCCAGTGGCTCAGGAGGCTGAGGCAGGAAGATCACAAGTTCAAAGCCAGCCTCAGCAACTTAGCGAGGCCCTAAGCAACTTAGTGAGACTCTGTCTCAAAATAAAAAGGGCTGGGTTGTGACTCAGTGGCTAAGCACCCCTGGGTTTAATTCCCAGAACCAAATAAAAAGAAAATAAATAAAATGTTTAATATTAAGGAAAAATGGCTTTTGTATTTTTATAACTTAGAGAACTTTCTTGAAGTATTGATGATATTTTGATGTTTTGATTTTCCATGTTAGTTTCTTTGCACCTGTTTTAACTTGCACCACCCAAGTTTCTTGCAGCTATATTTAAGATGGGAAACCTGAGAGCTAAATTCTAGAGAAAGAAAAAGTCCCTTGATTTAGACAGGAAGATCAGGTGGTAAAAAAGATCTTAGGGAGTAATAAAAGGTAATATTTTAGTTTGTGAAGCAGAAATAGGGATGAAATGTTTGAGACAGATCCAGAAGACAAAAGAAAACATGCTTTCTAAAC
This sequence comes from Aplodontia rufa, assembly GCA_004027875.1. NCBI lineage: Eukaryota > Metazoa > Chordata > Mammalia > Rodentia > Aplodontiidae > Aplodontia > Aplodontia rufa. The sequence goes on along the minus strand of PVKS010000602.1, from coordinate 181,417 downwards.
CAAGTTCTAATGCTATGTTTTCTTTTTTCTTTTTCTTTTTCTTTCTTTCTTTCTTTTTTTTTAAAGAGGGAGAGAGTGAGAGAAGAGAGAATCAATTTCATTTATTTTTTCATCTGGCCTTTGTTTCTCTGACACTTAGTTGTGTATGTGGTGCTGGGGGTCCAACCCAAGACCTCGAACATGCCAGGCAAGCAGTCCAACCACTGAGCCACCATTCCAGCCCAAGACTAAGTTTTCTTGAGGAGAAAAATAGTGCTTTTCAACAGGTACATTCTTTCTAGAGTACTTAAAGCTAGTTTTATGTAGAGAAAAATAAAACTGTAGATATTGCTTAGAAATTTCATATAGACATTACTCTAATGGTGAATGTGTTTTTGTATTTTTCCCTCCAGAATCTCCCTGGAAAAAGAGCCATGACTATCTGCAATGATACTTCCTGACAAGAAGTTGATACCACCAAAAGAAAGGAAATTAACAGTGAAGAGAATTTCAGACAACCAAGATTTTGTGATTATAGCTTCCATCTTTAGACTTCTGTTGCTCACTTTAAAATCAGAAATACTCTCAGAGGCTAGACAAGGCAAAAGGATACTTTTTTTCTCTATTTTTTTGAAATCAAAGAAACTGCAATGTCTAGGAAACAAAACCAGAAGGGTAAGATTTCAATTATTAAAAGAATGTTGTAGAAGGCTGAGGATATAGCTTAGTGGTAGAGTACTTGCCCAGCACGTGCAAGGACCTGGGTTTGATCCCTAGCAGCAGCAACAACAACAAAAAAAACCAAAAAATAGTTGTAGAGCAATGATCCCCACTTATATTTATATATTTAAAAGCTATTCTTAGGGGTTGGGGATTTAGCTCAGTGGCAGAGCGCTTGCCTTGCACGCACAAGGCCCCGAGTTTGGTCCTCAATCTGAAATAAAAAACAAATAAAAATAAAAGCTATTCTTTTAGTAATGTGTTTCAAACGATTTTGCAGAGTATTTGAGGATATTAGTTTACGGTAGTTTTGTGTATTAGTAGTCTGGAATTAATTTGTGTAGCAGTCGCTTTTCCATTCATACAAACTTAGCAAATTCTTTTTTTCTTTTTTTTAAGAGAGAGGGATAATGAGAGAGACAGAGAAAGAGAGAAACAACTTTATTTAGTTTTTCACATGGCATTAGTTGCTCCAACACTTAGTTGTGTACGTGGTGCTGGGGTTTGGACCCAGGTCCTCATGCTTGCCAGGCAAGTGCCGAAACTGCTGAGCCACCACTCTAGCCCCCAAACTTAGCAAATTCTAAAAAACTTTCAGGAAAGCCAAATGCAGCCTGATGGTGCATATTTGGAGAGTGAACATATGTTAGGGAAATATGGTAGGAGATAACTTCCTGTAGAATGTTCTGTATCCTTGGAGACAGGAAATGGAATAAGAGTGAATGCTTCCTGTTTTTGCTTCCTCTTTAGTTTTCTTTCCAGGATTGTTACTCTAGCTTCTTATCTAAAGTAAAATAAAAGGTGGGAGAGTCAGGATATATCAAAAGTAATCATAATGAGGGGTAGGACAACAAAGGCTCTGTAAAACTTTTTTCAACTTTCCTAAAGTAGTTGCAGAAACTTAAAAGGAGAGATTTAGCAATAGCATTACAGCTATTGTACAAAACTAGAATGTATTCTTTAAAAGGTTGACCGTAGATATCCTGGCTTTTCTCCCCTTGTTTAATTTAATTTTCTCTTTATTTATGTACTTATTTATTTGGTACTGAACCCAGGAACACTTTAGCCACTTTTTATTTTTCATTTTGAGACAGGGTGTAAGTTGCTTAGGGCCTTACTAATTTGCTGAGACTAGCCTGAAACTTGACATTCTCCTGAGTCACTGGGACTATAGGCATGCACCAGTAACACCCAGCTTGATGTGCTTTAATTCAGAACAAAACTCTGTAGGTCTAGATCTCACATGTTAAATATGAAGGAAACCCTTTTAATTTTGATATGGCAGGGCTGGAGTGTGGCTCACCAGTAAAGCGCTTGCTTGGCATATGCAAGCACCAGGGTTCAAACACAACTAAGTGTTGGAAAAACTAAAACCAGATGAAAAAATAAATAAAAATTAATTTTTACATGACAATTCAAGAGCCTCATTATAAGAAAATAATATGCTAGAGTTGCTTGTGGTTTTAAAAGCTACAGTTTCATTACATAGTAAATCTTTAGAAAGAAAATCTGAGCTCCAAGTGAGATTGCTAAGGAAGCTGGACTATTCTATGGAGTGAGATTTATAAGCTGAAGTTTTTTTAATAATCCAAGTTTATTTCTTTTTAGTCAACTTTATTCTGTTTGGTTTTCACCCCGCCCCCCAAGTTTTGCTTGAAATGGTAAGCATCTGCTTTCATCCCACAAATGAGAAATACTATAATAAAAATAAGGCTCTGGTCTTAAAAATCAAATAACTTCATGTAAAAAGTTTAGCATTTGTTTTTTCCTTATAAAGTTAATTTTAATAGATTGCTCTTTATTTCATGTCTGTTTTACCAGAGCTGTAAAAGTGCATCACTGCTTTTTGTGATTGGTATCTACTTTAAAATGAATTTACATTTTAAATTAGTTTACAGACATTAGTGCTTACCAGTTTTGGTTGAACAGAGCTTAGATTTATATTTAGTTAGAAACAGCATAAAGCTATCTGTTGTTAGGACTTTCTCTCTTTTTTTTTTTCCCCAGGGCTGAGGACTGAACTCGGGGGCCTTGCACATGCTGGGCAAGCGCTCTGCCACTAAGCTAAATTCCCAACCCCTGTTAGGACTTTCTTTGAACAAATCTATACACACAGTTGATTTGAATAACATCTGAACTAAAAATGTACAAAATATTTAAAAATTTGTCTGTTATTCATTTATAAATTGAAAATTTCATTGCTTCGGGTATTGTTAGTCCAAATAATCTATAATTATACTGTACTACATTAAAAAGGTACTATGCTAGTTGTTCTCTGGTGGCATCTTAACTTACAAACTCATAATGACTTTTATTTTATTCAATCATAGACCATGTTTCTCTTTTGTCCTTTTGTCAATACTACTTGAAAATCCTTTATTTAATGAAATATTTAGTGAGTTCAACTTAAATGGCTTAAATTAAGATAGTTTTAGTTACAACTATTTATTGCTGCAAGCCTTTCATCCAACACCCAGATCAGTGGTTTTGTGTCTGGTCCGTAGACTGATACTGTCTGTGAAATAGCAAAATGCGTAAGAAAATACAAGTTTTTAGAAACTCCTTTAGCTAGTCATGGTGACACACACCGGTAATCTCAGCAGCTTGGGAGGCTAAAGCAGAAAGATTGCAAGTTTAAAGCTAGCCTCAGCAACTTAGTGAGACCCGTCTCAAGTAAAATAAAAAGGACTGAGAATGTAGCTCAGTAGTAAAGTGACCCTGAGTTCAATCCACAATACCTCAAAAGGAAAAAAAAAAAGGAAAGAAAAAGAAAAAAGAAACTTGCATAGTGATTTCACATTGCTGTAATATCCACATCCTTTTCAAAATCGTGTTATTGAGGTATAATTTAAATATTGCAGAAATTGCCCTTTATAAGCACACAGTTTGATTTTTTTTTTTTTAAGAGAAAAACAACTTTATTTAGTTTTTCACATGGCCTTCGTTGCTCCAACACTCAGTTGTGTACATGGTGCTGGGGTTCAAACCCGGGTCTTCATGCTTCCCAGGCAAGCGCCAAAACTGCTGATCCACCGCTCCAGACCCAGTTGGATTATTTTTAATAAATTTTTGTGATTATACAACCATCAAAGCAATTTTTTTTTCCAGTCTTGGGGATCAAACCCAGGGTCTTGTGCTTGTGAGGCATGCACTTTGCCACTAAACTATATCCCAGTCCTACTATAGTCCTAATTTAAAATACTTTCTTCATCCCCCACAAATTCTCTTACCTGTTTGTGACTAATTCCTGTTTCCCACCAACTCCAGGTAAGCACTGATCTTCTTTATGTCTCTTTACAAATTTCATATACTCAAATTAATATAATATAGTTTTTATGTCTGGCTTCTTTCATTTGGTATGCTTTTGAGGTTACTACATATTATTGAATGTATCAGTAGTTTGCTCTTTTTACTACTAAGTAGTGGTATGGTTAAGTCACATTTTGTTTATCTATATACCAGTTGCCATTCATTTGGGTTGTTAGCAGTTTGAGCTAAGAATAGTTATAAAGTATGTATAGTTGCTTACAAGACTGTGTAGACACAATTGCATTTTCCTCACCAACATACCTAGGAGTGGAATTCTTTAACTTTCTAACAATCTGCCAAACCATTTTCCTAAATGGCTATGCCATTTTAAAATCCCTACAGCAGAGGGCTGGAGTGGTGGCTCAGCAGTTACGGTGCTTGCCTGGCATGCACAAGTACGCAATTTCGAACCCCAGCACCACATACACAAGGAAGTCTTGAAGCAATGAAAACCACATGAAAAACTAAATAAAATTGATTCTCTCTTTCTCTCTCTCACTGTCCCTCTCTCTTAAAAAAAAAAAAAATCCCTACAGCAGCTTCAGATTCCTCCCTATCAGTCTTTTTTATTTTTTTGTTTTTGTTTTTTGTTATTGAGATGGAACCCAGGGGTTCTCTACCACTAAGCAGCATCCCCCAGTCTTTTTTTATTTTTCATTTGAGACAGTCTTATGAAACTGCTGAGGCTAGCCTTGAATTTGTGATCATACTGAGTTGCTGGGATTACAGGTCATACATCACTGTGTCTAGCCAGGTTTTGTATTTTCTTTTCCTCCTTCCTTCCTTTCTTCCTTACTTTTTCTTTCTTTGAGAGAGAGAGAATATCAGTTTTATTTTTTCATCTGGCTTTAGTTTTTCTGACTCTTATTTGTGCATGTGGGGTTTGAACCCAGGTCCTCCTGCATGCCAGGTAAGCGCTCTAACTGCTGAGCCACACCACTCCAGCCCCTGGTGTTTTCAATTAAAATTTTTTTAGTTTAGCTTCTGTGTTGAGGTTACTTTGAAACTATTTTTACCTATTTAACTAGTAAGGTACATGAATAAGTAGGCCACTTAAGATCTAAACACCTGCCCACTGTTCCACTCTAACTCAGTGGTACTGTTCTTACTGTCTATGGTGAGAATTGTTGCATATTGGTTTAGACAGTGTGACCATATTTTCTTTTAATTCTTTGAAATAAGTTTCCAAAATTACTTGAAATAGTTTTCTTGAGTTCTTTGAAGATATTTATATTAGTTGTTTTGAAGCCGTTGTTGTCTATTAATTGGGCCTTCTCAAAGTTGGTTTCTATTGACCCGTGTTTAGGTACTTTACTAAGCATGAATTCTTTCCTCCCTTGCTTCCTTTCTGTGGGTAGTTATTGACACTGCCCATTTGTTTGGACTTAAAGTGGGAAATTTCTTCCCTCGTACTGTACAGTCACTAATATATCTCCAATTTTTTAAATTCTAATTTTAATTTTTTTTTTTACTGTGACTTTTTAGGACTTGCTTCTGTGTCAGCAGTGCTTAGGTTGTTGGCAAATTACTTGAACACTAGTGGACACACTCAGACATCTCATGCCTTTGAGACTTTCATCCTGTATTGATTGATCACTATGAGCTGAGTGGTACTTTTTTTGAGCGGAGGATTGAACCTAGGGGTGCTTTACCACTTAGCTGCCTCCTAACCCTTTTTGTTTTTTCTTTTTTGTAGGGAACTGCTTGGTTGCTTAGGGCCTTGATGCTGCTGAGTCTGGCCTTGAACTTGCAATCCTCTCTCAGCCTCTTGAGTCACCAGGATCATAGGGTTGCACCACCATGCCCTGCTGCTGAGTGTAGTACATTTGAAACTCAGTTTTCAAGTCCACTTTGACTTTGACTTTCCACTAGCTTCTTTTAGGTCTCCTGTGCATGTCTCTGTTGTTTTTCATTTAGCTAGCAATGTATAGAGTTTTGTCTAACTTGACTCTCTCATTTCCAGAATTTCCTTGTTAAATTTCCTACTTGTTTATCATGCACCCAATCAAGACCCCAGCTTCAGAATAGCAAAGCATCAAGTTTTTCTCTTCACTTCCATTTGACTTCTCTACTTTAGCTGACAGCTGTGGATTTTCAAGTTTTTTTAAAATTGAGCTACTCCTCCTTAGTAGTAAATCTTCTGACTTTCATGGCTAGCCTTGCCCTTTTGAAGCTATAGTTCTGGAGGGAGCTAGAGATATAGGGAACTACGAGTAGCCTCACCATAGGCAAAAAGGTCACAGACTTCACTTTTCTTATCTAAAGTTCTAGTCGTTTCTCAGCAATTTATTGTCCGCATTTGGTGGATTTTCAGGAATCTGAAGTGGTTGCTTTTCACAGTTTTGTTCAGTTTTACAGTTGTGTGTTAAGGTGAGGATTTTCTAACTTCTTTACTCTAGTCCTCAAGCCCAATTTTGTTTTGTTTTGTTTTTCCCAGAGAGAGGGAGAGAAAGAAATAGTTAATTTTATTTTTATTTTATTTTTTTTTTAAAGGGAGAGGGACAGTGAGAGAGAAAGAGAAACAATTTTTATTTAGGTTTTTTTCACGTGGCTTTCATTGCTCCAAGACTTCGCTGTGTACGTGGGTGCTGGGGTTTGAACTTGTATACTTATGCATGCTGGACAAGCGCTGTAACCGCTGAGCCACCACTCCAGCCCCTAATTTGATTTTTTAACCTGGTATTTGTTTTTCCTCCACTAAATTGTGTTTGTGGTGCTAGGCGTTGAACCTGGGTTCTTGCACATGCCAGGCAAGCACTCTACTGCTGAGCCCCTTATCCAGCCCCTTAAACCCAGTTTTATTACATTTTTTTTAAAAGCATTAGTCTTTACCTGGGTGCAGTGGCACACGCCTGTAATCCCAGTGACTCAGGAGGCTGAGGCAGGAGAATTGCAAGTTCAAGACCAGCCTCAGCAACTTAGCAAAACAATCCCTAGTTCCAAAAATAAATAAATAAATAAATAAATAAAAAATACAAGTATTAGTCCTCAAATGATTAGCAGTTAAAACAATGAAATAATAGCTAGTTCTTTACTGTAGGTAGTTTGAATAACACTTAAATAGTGGCAATAGTAAGCGTACCTTTAGATTCTCAATTGGCCTAGTTGTACCTACATGTACTTTTCTAGTTAATTAGGTAAAAATATTCTGAGCCTTACTGAAAAAAGTACTAGAGATTTTCTACATGCAAAAGAAAGATGACCTGCGTGGAAGTGCAGGAAGTCATAAAACAATGAAAACCATAAAAATCAGTCATAAAAAGGCATATTCTGTGACTCCATGTAACTGTGGTATCTTAGAGTGGTCATATACCTAGAACTGGAAAGTAGATTGGTGATTGCCAGGGGCTTGGGGAGAGAATGGGAATTGTTTAACGAATATTGTTTTAGCCTTGCAAGACGAAGAGTGGTGCACAACATTGTGAAAATATTCAATATTGCTGAACTGTATACTTAGAATGATTAAGATGGTAATTTTTTGCTTGGTGTTTTTTGGGCTTTTTTTGGTATGTGTTTGGTTGTATTTGTGTGTGTGTGTGTGTGTGTATGTTTTATTTTTTGCAGTACTAGGGATGGAAACCATGGACTTGCACATGCTAGGCATGTACTCTACCACTGTCCTTCTCACTTAATAAAAAAAAATTTGATCAGGGATAAGAGTGTCACTTCATATGAAAAAAAGTTTTTAACAGGAAGTTTAAAAATTCTAAACCAGGGCTGGAGTGGTAGTTCAGCAGTCTTCGCCCTTGACTTGCATTTGCCAGGACCCAAGTTCAAACCCCAGCACATACACAACTAAGCGTCAGAGAAACAAAGTCCAGATGAAAAGATAAATAAAATTGATTCTTTCTCCCCCCACTCTTTTTTTTTTTTTTTAAAGAGATAGGGACAGTGAGAGAGACAGAGAAAGGGAGAAACTTTATTTAGTTTTTCACATGGCCTTAGTTGCTTTAACACTTAGTTGTGTACATGGTGCTGGGGTTCGAACCCGGGTCCTCGCGCTTGCCAGGCAAGCGTCAAAACCGCTGAGCCACCACTCCAGCCCCCTCTTTTTTTAAGAGAGAGAGACAGTGAGAGAATCAATTTTATTCAGTTTTTCATGTGACCCTCGTTGCTTCAACATATACACGCTGTGTACGTGGTATGGGGGTCAAATCTGCATCTTTGCACATGCCAGGGAAACTCCCTGACCACTAAGCCACTGCTCTAGCCCCTCTCCTCTCTTTAAAAAAAAAAAAAGAAAATCTAAGCCATGTGTGGTGCCACATGACTTAATCCCAGCAACTTGGGAGGAGGCAAGCGTAATATTGCTGAGCCACCTCTCTAGCCCCTAGGATAGTTTTATTTAACAACTGAGAGAAGATATAGTCACTATTTCTTTTCTTTCTTTCTTCTTCTTTTTTTTTTTTTTTTTGGTCACTATCTTAATTTTTTTTCTTTTTTTCTTTTTTTTTAAAGAAAGAAGGGACAGTAACAGAGAGAAAGAGAAGCAATTTTTATTTAGTTTTTCATGTGACTTTAATTCCTCAGACACTCATTGTGTATGTGGTGCTGGGGTTTGAACTCTCGTACTTGCATATGCAAGGCAAGCACCGTAACCTCTGAGCCACTGCTCCTGCCCTTCTTAATTACTTTTCAAGTGCATCTGAAATATTTTTAAAAAATTAACTGTATTATGGGTCATAAAACATCTCTACAGTTTCAAAGGATTAAAATCAGTCTGGTTATTACTGACTATTGTACTCTTAAGCTCATTATCCAGAAGATAATTAGATAAATTAGAAATGTTTATTTATTAAGAAATATTCTGGGGCTGGAGCGGTGGCTCAGCGGTTTCGGTGCTTGCCTGGCAAGCACGAGGACCCGGGTTCAAACCCCAGCACCACGTACACAACTAAGTGTTGGAGCAACTAAGGCCATGTGAAAAACTAAATAAAGTTGTTGTTTCTCTCTTTCTCTGTCTCTCTCACTGTCCCTCTCTCTTTAAAAAAAAAAAAAAAAAAACTTAAAAAAAGAAAGAAATATTCTGGGGCTGGAGCAGTGGCTCGGTGGTTACTGCACTTGCCCAGCATGCACAAGTACACGGATTCAAACTCCAGCACCCACGTACACAAATAATTGTCAGAGCAACAAAAGCCATGTGAAAAGCTCAATAAAAATTGATTCTGTCTCTCTCTTCCACTCTTCTTCTCTCTTAAAAAAAAAAGAAAGAAAGAAAGAAAAGAAATATTCTTTTGAGATACAGAAAAAGAAAGAATAAGCCTTGAAAGAAAAGGGCCCTTACTGGGTGTGGTGGGTCATACCTGTAATCCCCAACTACTCATGAGGCTGAGGCAAGAAGTTTGCAAGTTTGAGGGCAACCTGGGCAATTTAACAAGACCCTGTCTGAAAATTAAAAATAGAAAGGACTTGTGCATAGCTCAATGGTAAAGCACCCCTGGGTTCAATCCCCAGTACTGAAAAAAAAATAGAGATACATCCTTCAGCCCTTGAAATTGTGCCTTTGACCCATTCCCTTGCCTGGAAAAAAGAAAATAAGAACAATATTCAGGCACAGGGGAAAATAGGCACAAAATTGTGTTACTCCACCGTGACTCCACCTCTGGTCCAGCTCCTAGCAACTGACCCTCTATAAATATTAATGCCCGATATCAAGGAGTTACTGTCTCTCCTTCTGAAGATTGTCCACATTCTCCCTCAAATGTGTATTCCTTGCTTCTGCCCAAAAGACATCATTCTTGGGATAGCCTGCATTCTCCCTCTAATGTATATCTACTTTCCTAAATAAATCTGTGTCTCTGAAAGAAAAAAAGAAAGGAAGGAAGGAAATATACTTCTAGAGGTAGGAGTATAGGTCAGCATTAGAGTACTTGCCAAACATGCAGGAAATCCTGGGTTCTATTCCTGGTACTGCAAAAGAAAATAAATATACTTCTGTATAACTGTTGAATCAAAACAAATGAAAATGGGAAAATACTTTATTTTTTTTTAAGAGGGGGCAGAGAAAGAAGCAGTCCTTATTTAGCTTTTCATATGGCTTTCATTCCTCAGACACTGTTGTGTACATGGTGGTTGGGTTTGAACTCGTGTCCTCGTGCTTGCCAGGGTGCACTGTAACTCCACCATTCCAGCCCTGGGAAAATATTTTTAAACAGAATAATAATAGAAGTATATATATAAAGACTTGTAGGAGATGTGCTTGGTGATGCACACCTATAAGTAATCCCAGTGACTCAGGAGACTGAGGAAGGAGGATCACAAGTTTGAAGTCAGTCTGGGAAAGTTAGTAGGACCCTATCTCAAAATTAAAAATAAACTGTGGTGGTGCACATCTGTAATCTCAGGGACTGAGGAGGCTATGGGACAAGGATCACAAGTTTGAGGCTAGCCTCAGCAATTTAGGGAGGCCCTAAAGAACTTAGCAAGATCCTGTCTCAAATTAAAAAACAGAAACAAAAACAAAACCAGAGGACATTGTCAAGGTCAGAGAATTTGCTTTATCAGCTGTGCCTGTTATCAATAGTTATTGTAAATCTATAGCAAGTAAGACAATGTGGTTGGTATTGGCATAAAACAGAAATATTGTAAATGGAACAGATCTCAGATTTTTTTTTCTGATTTTATTTACTTTTTCATCTGGTTTTTGTTTTTCTGACCCTTAGTTATATATGTGGTGCTTGGGTTTGAACCAGGTCCTGGTGCATATCAGGCAAGTGCTGTACCACTGAGCTACCACTCCAGCCCAGATCAGATCTGTTTTTATGTGGAGATTTTATTTACCTGAAAGACAGCACCGTAGAACAGTGAGATAAAGATTTTCTTTTAAAAAGATAAAAGATTTTCTTTTAAAAAATATTTTTTGGTACCCGGGGTTGAATTCAGGGACTCTTAAGCACTGAGCCACATCTCCAGCCCTTTTTATTTTTTATTTTGTGACGAGGTCTCACCCATTTGTCTCCAGCCTCGCTAAGTTGCTGAGGTTGACTTTGAACTTATGATCTTCCTTCCTCAGTCTCCTGAGCTGCTGGGATATAAATGTGTACCCAGCAGTCATTTCCCAGTACTTAAAAAAAAAAAAAAAGACTTGTTCCGTACTTTACTTCATACCTAGAAATCAATTCTAAGGTTTAGGTCATACATCTAATTATGAAAGACAAAATGAGCCAGGCGAATTGGCACTTTCCTGTAATCCCAGTGGCTCGAGAAGTAGGAGGATTGCAAGTTCAGAGCCAGCCTCAGCAACTTATTGATAACCCTAAGCACTAGTGAGACCCTATCAAAAAAATGAAAAAATACGAGCGGCTGGAACAGTGGCTCGGCAGTTTTGGCGCTTGCCTGGCATGCATGGACCAGGGTTCGAACCCCAGCACCACATGCACAGCAAAGTGTCTGAGCAACGAAAGTCATATGAAAAGCTAATAATGTTGATTCTCTCTCACTGTCCCACTTCTTTAAAAAAATAAATAAATAAATAAAAATAAGAGGGCTGGAGCCATGGCTCATCAGTTACAGTGCTTGCCTGGCATGCCTGAGGACCCATGCCTTCTGAGTAGCTGGGATTACAGGTGTGTGCCACTGTGCTTAGTTGGGCTATATTTTATAGTAACATTTATTTAATGAACATTTTATCAGGTCAGAATAGATTTAAACAGTGTTTTAGTTTAATAGTGTCTATTATGTTTACAACTATAGCACTTAAAACATATAATTATAACAGCTCTCTGGAGGCAGAAACATTTAAAACTGAGGGAGATTATTGATCCATTAAGCAGTTTAAGAAAGAAAAAGCTCATAGATTTCATTCTCATTTGCACAAAGATTAATGATTAAAGAGTGACAAATTTTTTAGTGCTGTATGTAGTTTTTTTGTTTGTTTCTTTGTTTTGTTTTTTTTTTAAAGAGGGACAGTGAGAGAAAGAGAGAATCAATTTTATTATTAGTTTTTCATGTGGCCTTCATTGCTCCAACACTTCGTTGTGTACATGGTGCTGTGGCTCGAATCTGCGTCCTTGGCGCATGCCAGGCAAGTGCTACAACCACTGAGCCACTGCCCCAGCCCTGCTGTATGTAGTTTTATGCTGAAAGATTATTTTGTTGGAGACAGAACATGTGATTAAGATTGTCCTATTCGGGGCTGGAACAGTGGCTCAGCAGTTATGGTACCTGCCTGGCATGGGCAAGGACCGAGGTTCAAACTCCAGCACCACATACACAATGAAGTTCAGAGCAGTGAAAGCTAAATGAAAAACTAAATAAAAAATTGATTCTCTCTTTCTCTCTCTAACTGATGCTCTCTCTTAAAAAAATAGAGAGGGAGAGAGAAAGATTGACCTATCATTTCTGTACTTTGAAGCAAGGGATATGGAGTGAGTGGATAAGAGAAAGTCTTCAATATTTTGTAGAATACGAATTCCTAAAGGCTTTATTTACTTTTTGAATTTCTGGGCTGTTGATATAGTTCAATGGTAGCATGTGTGAGATATTAGGTTCAATCCCCAGTACCAGAGGATTGAATTTCTTTCCTGGTAGAATTCTCGAGAACCTGAAAGACAGAAGCAGGAAAGAAATCTTTTTTTAAAAACTGTGTGTTTAATTTTATGTATTGGAGAACTAATTCTAGACTAGTGAGAGATGGCATTGAAACAGAAGAGGTTGGGCATCGAAATCAATATCATTGCCTCCTGGCTATTCTCTAGAGTGTATTGCTAAGATGGTTTGGGGAAAGTGGACTGACACTCCTACCCAATCACCAGTCTTAGGGGAATTGACAGAATTATTATTGGATCAAGCAAACCTTTTATCCAGTGAGGCCCTTAAGATTTCTTGGAACTTAAATAAAAGCTTATTCTGTATATCTGCCAGAAACTTACATAAACCTATTAGAGATAGTAAGGTAGGATTTAATTGCTTATCTTTCTCTTTAATAAAAACCCTGACCTTTTCCCATCAAGCTGTACTTAAAAAAAATCAGAACTCATTCTAGAGTTTGGAAACTTCCCAGAATAAGTATTTTGTCTTAAAGGAGAGGAAACAGTATCATGCAGAATATAGTTGATGAAGCAGAGGAGCAGAGAAAAGATTAAAATAGGAAGATAAAAAGCTGCCTTCTTTCATTGAATACCCACTTAGAAGACTGGCATTTTTTGTTTGTTTTTTAGAGAGAGAGAAAGAGAGAATCTATTTTTCATCTGGTTCTAGTTTTCTCTGACACCCAGTTGTTTGTGTGGTGCTGGGGTTTGAACTTTGGTCCTCTTGCATTCGAGGCAAGCACTCTAACTCCTGAGCCACTGCTCCAGCCCTGAAGATTGGTAATTGAAGTGTGAATGTTTTCTGAACATGTAAGCTACAGTGGTCATCTGAGATGGATAGGAAGATCAGTTGGTAAGACTTTTTAAGTCTATAGGCTTACAACCTACTGAGAGGTTGTGTTTGGCAAGTTTTTAAGAAGCTTTTGAAGAATTAATTATACGAAAGTATTAGCATTTCAGAAGGCTACTACAGCACACAATAGTAGTAGGAATAGCAGTAGTGGTAGTAGTAGTCATAGAACAGACTTAGAAATCTTACAGAATGGTATAGTTGTTCTACATTTCCCATCTTGGGGTTGGAGCAGTGTCTCAGCCATTACGGCACTTGCCTGGCATGCGTGAAGATGCAGGATCGAACTCCAGCACCCCATACACAACCAAGTGTCGGAGCAACGAAAGCCACATGAAAAACTAAGTAAAATGGATTCTCTATCTTTCTCTCACTGTCCCTCTCTAAAAGGAAATATTAAATAAATAAATAAATTTCCCATCTCTCATGCGCTCCCCTTTCAAGCCTGATTTCATATTCTTTGTCCTAAATACGTATTTCTTGCCCAATCATATTTCTACCATGTGTAAGTGGTAAGATGGCAGAATAGTGAATTACCACCTAAGAAAGTTGTTGGCATCTTTAGAAGTACTGAATACACTCTAAGCATTAGCGAGTGATTCCTGTTACAGTAACTTTCTTCCCTTGCATTCATATTTATACAGAATAATCCATATTTCCCACTAGAGCCTATGAGGAAATAATTTCTCATTTTTTGTTTTCTGTTGTTTGTTTGTTTTTGGTACAGAGGATTGATCCCAGTATGGAGGTATTTACTGTTGAGCTATATCCTCAGTCCTTTTTATTTTATTTTGAGACACAGGATCTTGTTAAGTTGCTTAGGACTTCATTAAATTGCTGATGCTAGCCTCGAACTTGGGATCCTCCTGCCTCAGTCTCTTGAGCTGCTGGGATTACAGGCATGCACCACCACAACCTGCCTTACTCTGTTTCTATTGTTAGCTCTGCTAAACTTAAGATAGGATCCAAGGCATTAGAGATTTTATTTATTTATTTTGGTACTGGTGATTGAACCCATAGACACTTAACCACTGAGCCACATCCAGCTCTTTTTATTTCTTATTTTGAGACAAGGTCTTGCTAAGTTGTTTATTAGGGACTTGCTAAGTTGCTGAGACTGGTTATGAACTTGCTATCCTCCTGCCTCAGCCTTTCAAACTTTTGGGATTACAGAACCATATGGCTTTTTTTTTTTTTTCCCCACATGGGTTTTGTTGCTCTGACACTTAGTTGTGTACGTGAGTGCTGGGGTTTGAACCTGTATACTTGCGCATGCCAGGAAGTACTGTAACTGTAACCGCTGAGCCACCACTCCAGCCCCCACCGTATGGGTTTCTACAGAGGCTGAATCATTTTGTATTCCTACTGCCAGTGCACCAAGGTTCCAGTTTTCTCCTGTTATACTAGCCAGTAGTTGTTTAGTTTTGTTATCAATAAACAGATGACTTGGGTATGAATATAATGAGAGCTTTGAACCAAATTAATTATAAAAATTCAATATTATTCAGGTTAAATTATAAATTAACAGACTATGTTTCAGAGCTTGTCACGATACTTATTCAAAGTTAATTTAGCTGCACTGGGGATGTAGCTCAGTGGTAGAGTGCTTGTTTAGCATATGCAAGCCTTGGATTTGACCCCAGCACTGTGAAAAAGATAAAAATAAGCACAAAGTTGACTTAAAACTTGGGATCATCAAGCTCAGATATTTCTGTCAATCTCACTGCCTTGAAACAATCTTTGCCTGATTTTTTTTTTTTTTTTGTACTGGGGATTGAACAGGGGCACTTTACCGCGCATCTCCAGCCCCCCCCCTGCCTTTTTTTTTTATCAGTATGGCCATATTGGGACGATAAGTAAGATTGGGGCCTTAGGGTACTGATGTGAGCTTCCAAATTATATAGACAAGGGATGGCTGGGAATATGCATCATCAAGCAGTCTTGGCCAAACTGTAGTCTAGTTGATCATTATCTCAGGATTAGTAGGCAGGGCCTTGTTGAAGATAATAAAATTGCTGTTGCCTGAGGTGTGTAGTTTTCACAGAACAGACCTGAATCCAGGGTGACTCAGGGCAAAGAAGACATGTTCAGAATGGAGGCAGAGATCAGTTACCGATTGGACATTGACAGGCCCAAGTGAAGAAAGAGTCTAAACCTTCATTTAGCAGGAGATTCAGAGGCAGGAAGTGAGATCCGGGTATTTATTCTTCTGGTCTTTCCCAGAGGGATAACTATGGGCTGACTGCATCATTTGATCAAAGTCCACTGTAAACGTCTGGCCCTCTCCACATCAGATGAAACAAAGATTAAAGAGTCCTCTATGTTTCCAGTAACTGCTCCTTCCTTACACTAAGACTTTGGGGTAGTGATGCACATTGCATTTACTAGCCAAGAGGTACTGCACTAGCACCTTTGGAAGTTGTCACCTTATTATGTACTCTTCAGATTATCTCAAATTTTCTGCCAGGATCCTGACTGAAATAGCTGCTTTGTGTTTTTTTTTATTATTATCCTAATTAGTATTCCAGTAATACTAATTCTAGTAATACTTATGCTAGTATTCTAGTAATACTTATGCTAATCCGTTTGGGGCAATAACTGAGTACAAAACTACCTTTTGTTTTCCTTGGACTTTGTGTTTTCTAGTGTGCTGTTAAAGAAACGAAAAATGTTATATAGTATTGAAGAGACTAGTAAAAATAATAAGTCATTGAAACATAGATTCCAAAGTGCTGTTTCCCTTCATTTCCTTAAAAGAGATTGATGGTTTGATTCTCTATGTAAGTAGATTATTGATATCTTTTAAATCATCTCACACTGCTCATTAATACATCTTTGGGGGAGAGTACATTAAACCATTCAAGTTATATTTCTTTGCCTGATCTGTAGAGATTCTGAGAAGGTTCTAGGTAGCACTTTGTCTCTATAGGATCTTCATCTTTATATACTGTGTGTCATTTCAGTTGATAAAAATGTCAGTTAATTGTATTTTGTAGTCACCTGGAAGACTCAGGCTTAAATACTGAGTTTGTGTAAGTGTAACCTGATTTTTTTCATTTGAGTAACAATCTTGAAACTGCCAGTTCTAAATTAATTCAGGGCTCATTGGTAATTGGCTAGCATAGTTTCTCTTGAAGTAACATAGGCTCTGTTCATGTCCTTTATTCTACTTTTAGTGTAAGAATATTGTTAATCATTCTAACTTGTAAAGTATTGGTCTTCATAGCAACTAGGAAGTAATGGGAAACGGTAAAGATTAAGGTGTTTTTAAAAAAGTGTTTATTGGGCTGGAGCAGTGGCTCGGGGTTACAGCACTTGCCTGACATGCGAGAGTATACAGATTCAAACCCCACCACCCACATACACAACTAAGTGTCAGAGCAACTAAAGCTATGTGAAAAGCTAAATGAAAATTGATATTCTTTCTCTCTCTCTCACTGTCCTTTTCTCTTTAAAAAATAAAGTAAAAAAGTGTTTATTAAGGCATCTGTGAACTGGAGTACTGGCTCAACAGTTGAAGTGCTTGCCTGGCATGCATGAGGACCCGGGTTCAAACCCCAACACTACATACACAGAGTGTCAGAGAAACAATGGCCAGATGAAAAAATAAAATGATTCTCTCTTTCTCACTCTCTCCCTCTCTCTTTAAACAAAAAGAAAAAAGACATTTGTAGTAACAGCAAAAGAATTTGGAAAGTGTAATAGCATATTTCTATGTTTTTTTATACTCTTGTTTCTCAAAAATTTTCCTTATTTGTTTTCTTGAAATTTTAACTCCCAAGTACTGACTGGTATACTGTTCAGGAATCAGTATTGTTGATATCATCTGTGAATAAAAATCTCTGGTCACAAGCCAGACTGTTGAATCACAAACTACATTTTGGCCCGAGGTTCCCCAGATGATAAGTATGCACATCAGAATTTGAAAAACACTCTGTTTCTTAGGAATGCATGTCATTGGATCGAAAAAAAAAAATTGCTAGCCTATGCAGTGGCGCATGCCTCTAATCCAGCTACTCTGGAGGCTCAGGCAGGACCATAAATTTGAGGCCAACCTGCACGATTTTAGCAAGACTCTGTTAAAATAATAAAAGATATGGGTTGTAGCTAAATGCTAGAGTATTCACCTAGCATATGTGAGCCCCTTGGTTCAATCACCAGGGTTTTGCTGCTGGTGGTGGGGGTGCAGAGGTGCAGGGAAGGACCAAAACACAAAGTTATTGAGTGTTAGAACAGGTCATTTACAGATAATATAGTCAAAGGTGAAGACTGATAAAATTTTCAGATAGCCTTTTTTATAAATACAGAGAAGCTAGAATCTAGAATTTTTTAAAATTAATCATATTGATCCAAGTTTTCCCCTAATGTAAATGTTTGTTGTTTTGTGTTTTATTTTGTTTTCATTGCTTCATGGGTACAGTTTTAGTCTACTCAATGTGAACTCAGATATAATGCTGGTAATGTAAATCTGGGTATATTATTTTATAAAGCATCATATTGGAAACACGAATGTGTTCGTGGAGTTCATAGTCAAAGAATATAAAGTGGGTGGTGAAGTCTAGAAGATGGAAATTACCCCCATGTATTATAATATTGTAGATGCTTCCATCCCACTCACCTTTTCAGATTCTTTAGTATTAAATGTTACTGTGGAAGTTGTTTATATGCAGTGTTTTTAGAGGACCTTTTAAATTAAGGGAGGATAAAGATATTAGGGATTACAGGACAATCTAATATAGCTGATGAATTTAATGTTTTCCTCAAGATGCATTTTCTGTTAAAATCAAATTTGATAAGTTTAACTCAAAATGTAGTTATGAATTACCTACATAGTAAGTTTTACCAAATAGGGGCTGAAGTGGTGGTGGCTCAGCGGTTATGGCACTTGGCGGGCATGCATGAGAACCTGGGTTCAAACCCCAGCACCTCATACACAACTAAGTTTCAGAGCAGTGAAAACCAGATGAGAAAACTAAACAAAATCAATTCACTCTTTCTCACTTTCTCTGATTGTCCCTCTCTCTCTTAAAAAAAAATTAAAAAAAGAAAAAAGATTTGCCAAATAGCAACTAAGTTTTAATTGTTTTATAGGAGAAAAGCAGCCAGTTTTGGCCTTTGTATCTTAGGGATGAAATATATATTTGCAGGGGGGCAGTACTAGGGATCTAACCCAGTGGTGCTGGACCACTGAGCTATATCCCAACCCTTTTGAAATTTTTATTTTGAGATAAGGTCTCACCGATTGTCCAAACAGACCCTGAACTTGAGATCCTCCTGCCTCAATCTCCCAAGTCGCTGGAATTATAGGCATGGTTCACTGTACCTAGCTAAAATACATTGTTTTTCCAGTACTGAGGTTTGAAACTAGGTCTTGCACATACTAGACAAGCACTTTATCACTGAGCTACATGTTCAGCCTCCCTCCCACCTTATTTTTTAAAGAAGAGGATAGAATCAACTTATTTTTTTCATCTGGCTTTTGTTTCTCGACAAAGTTGTGTATTGATTTGAACTCAGGTCCTTGCACATTCCAGGCAAGAGCTCCAACTGCTGAGCCACTGCTCCAGCCCTGAAATACATTGTTTTTTAATCATGTATAATATGTTTGTCCCTTCTTATTCTTACAGATTCATCAGGATTCATTTTTGATTTGCAGTCTAATACTGTATTGGCTCAGGGAGGTGCTTTTGAGAACATGAAAGAGAAGGTAAGACTAATTATCTTAGATAACAAACGTGAATATCATAGGAAAATTTAGGTGCCAATACAATCAGCAAATGTCATAAATGCATTATGAAAGTGAAATTTTAGGGCTGGAGCCATGGCTCAGTGGTTGAAGTACTTGACTGGCCTGCTTGAAGACTTGAGTTCAAACCCCAGCACCACAGATACAAGTAAGTGTCAAGGAAACAAAGCCAAATGAAAAACATCTCTCTCACTGTCCCTCTCTATCTAAAAAGAAACCAAAGAAGAAAGTGAAATTTTTGCAACAAGGAGATTGCCATTATATATCAGAGGGTGACTACCATAATGGGTCTGAGGAATTAGAGCCTATTAAATGGAAGCATGATTTTCATTTCATATCTCCATGTATATATTCATTCTAAATTCTCTTGAAGACATTCACTAATTATTATGACAAATATTATTTATATGACTAAGTTCAGGAGACTTCAGAAGAGGAACAGTAATAGATTTTCTAAGTAGCATTCCTTTGGAGGAAAACAGGTATTTTTCATCATAAAATCCACTACAGGCTATAGTGAAGAAAATATAAAACAAAAGCTTTATGTATTATCTTTTTTTTAAAGTTTACATTGTTGATTATAGAGTCAGACATACACTATTATAAATGTGTTCATGTTTTAAATTATCAGAATCTTCTCTATTACTGGATCTATGTTTTGCCTAATGTTCATTTTTTAGAGATAAATGCTAAATTTTTGTTTATCTCAAAAGTGTATATATTTTCCCACTTTGAATTATGCACTCTATACTTTCCCACTGGTGTGGTTTTTAAAATTTAACATTGTTCAATTAAGTCTAAAACAAAAATATAGAATGATGGAGGGGAGAAAAGAGTACTAACAAAGACTACCTATTGTTTGTAGTACACATTCTGCTTATTACTTGGACAAGTTGCTTTACTTTCCTAAGCCTTGTTCTTCATCTTTCAGTCTTCCTTTTTGGGCTGTGTAACTGACTAGCGAACCTGAATGTTTAGATGACATTTTTGTCATCAAATACCTAAAAATACCAAGTTTAAAAAAAACATGTATCATTTTAAATAGCCACTACAGGTTTGGCTAGAAGTCCAAGGTGATATCTATTGTGCTACAGAGCTGGTTACATGTATTGTTGTAAATGCATAATGGAACATAAAAAGTAAAGGATGCCATAATATAGATGCCAAAAATATAGAGGGAACTGAAAATAGAATGGCAAGTCTAAAATGTGTACTTCTTGCCAGTCTTAGTAACAAGTGATATTTACCATAGAAAGCCATAGGCGCAGGGTTTGTCCTAGGTGAGTGATCAGGAGAGGTGTTATGTAAGGTTGAGACTTTGAAAATAGTTTTCCTTTACAGAGTGAACTAAAGAATCTCCCACTGACATTTGAACATAATATTTTTTTCTAAAGAGAGAGAGAGAGAGAGACAGACATGGAGACAGAGAGAGACAGAGAATCAGTTTTATTTATTTTTTCATCTGTTTTCTGTTTTTCCTCCACTTAGTTATGTGGTGCTGGGGTTTGAACACAGGTTCTCATGCATGCTAGGCAAGTGCTTTTCCACTGAGCCATTCTCTAGCCCTGAACCATAGTATTTTTACTGTACAGGTCTAGAGTGATAAAAACAATTACAGACTGCGGATGCAGCTCAGTGGTAGAGTGTTTTGGCTAAAGTTTGCTAAGCCTTCAGTTTGATCCCCAGCACCTCCAAAAAAAATTTTTTTTAATTTAAAATTTCATTGAGTGGTTTTATTATTAATAGTAATCTTTTGTGCTGTTAGTGATATTACGATTATTATATAGTAAAACTAATCAGTAAACAGTTTAATATGTTTAGGATAAAATATTAAATATGAATAAAAGAGATCTAATTTGAAAATCAGATGAGAAGCTGGGGACAGTGGTGTATGCCTGTAATCCCAGTGACTGGGGAAGCTAAGGTTGGAGGATCACAAGTGCAAGACCCTAAGGAACTTAGCAAGACCTTGTCTCAAGATAAAAAGGAATGGGTATGTAGATCAGCTCAGTGATAAATTTCCCCTGGGTTCAATCCCCAGTACCAAAAAGTGAAAATCAGATGAGAAAAACCCTGCCCACTGTGCACACACACGAGGCATGCACACACAGGTATTATACACAGGACCTTATGCATACTAGGCAAGCACTAATACTATGGAACTACATTCCCATCCCCACCCCTTTTTTTTTTAAAGAGAGAGACAGAATCAATTTTTTATTGAGTTTTTCACATGGCTTTTGTTGCTCTGACACTTATTTGTATACGTGGGTGCTGAGGTTTGAACCCGTGTACTCATGCATGCCAGGCAAGCACCATAACTGCCGAGCCACCGTTCCAGCACCCCCATCCCTTTTTATTTATTTTTTTTCTTTTTTCTTTTTTATTAGATGTATATAGAGATACAATTGAGGGGGAAACATTATCAAACAATCAAGACAATGTATATATACTTAGTTATCCAGGGATAATGCCAAATCATGGATGCCCACCTTGGATTTCCCCTGTTGCTGTTTCCCCCAGAAGAACTCCTGCGTTAAATGGATATCTCGTGGAGGACTGAGACCTGCTTCTGAGATGGTTCCCTTTTTATTTTTTATTTTGATACAGATTCTTGTTAAGTTGCCAAGGATGGTCTGGAACTTGCTATCCTCTTTCTTCAGCCTCCCAAGTCACTGGGATTACAGATGTGTACCACTGTGCCTATGGAAAAGGGCCTTTTAATATTTTATTTGAATTGAGGATATCAATATGAACTCATGATTTAATAAAGTTCTCCTAGTTTTATCCACTGAAAGGACCTAGAAACAATGACTCCCCGGTAAAAATAAGCACATCTAGCTCCTAGATGTTGGTTTCTAATGACCATTTTCCATCAAAAGGAATCAAGGGTTCTTTGAGAAATAACCAATTATATTATTCAGTAAGATAAGAAATTAAAGTTTCAGGAATTAGAAGAAGAAAAATGTTGTTATTTATAGGCTATACAGTTATTTAAATAGAGAAATCCAGGAAAGCAACAAATTAATGGGACTAATAATAGGTTTTCAAGGTTACTAAATAAGAAATGTATAAAAATGAGGAGCCAGAGTGGTGGCTCAGTGGTTGGAGTGCTTGCCTGGTATGTGCAGGGACCCAGATTCAAACCCCAGCACCACACACACAACAAAGTGTTAGAGAAACAAAAACCAGATGAAAAAATAAAGTTGATTCTTTCTTTCTCTCTCACTCTTCCCCTCTCTCTTAAAAAAATTATATATATATATATATATATATATATAAAATAAAAAATAATATGGATTTAAATTTAAAAAAAATTTTTTTTAAAGATAGAAGGACAGTGAGACAGGAAGAGAGATAGAATCAATTTTTATTAAGTTTTTCACATGGCTTTCGTTGCTCTGACCCTTAGTTGTGTATGTGGATGCTGGGGTTTGAACCTGTGTACTTGTGCATGCCAGGCAAGCGCCATACCCACCGAGCCACCGCTCCAGCCTCCAAAGTATTTATTTTTAAAAAATAAGAAATTCCTTAGGAATAAGTCTGACAAAGTGGACATATCTGTTTTAGAGAGCAGTTTGTCATTATCAAATGCACTTGTAAGTGCAGGATTCTACTAGTGGTCACATGGAAGACTTTTTTTTTTTATTGCTTACAATGTGCTAATATTGTTTTAGGCACTAAGATTCAGCTGCAGATAAGCATAGGAATGTTCAATACAGCATTCTTCCCAATTGCTAGACATTGAAAATAATGAATCCACCATCAACAGGAGAATGAATAAATTATGTTTACATTGGAAGTATCATGTAGAGGTTAAAATAAATAAGAAATATGTTTAACAAGATGGGAAAAAAATCTTTTGTTTTTTGCACTAGAGATTCAACCCAGGGCCCATGAGCACTTTACCACTGAGCTACATCCCCAGCCTTATTTTATAGTTTTTATTTTATTTTTAATTTTGAGACAAGATATTGCTAAGTTGTGGAGGCTGGCCTTGAACTTGTAATCCTCCTATTTCAACTTCCAAGTTCCTAAGATTACAGGTGTGCACCAGCATGCCTGGCAACATGGGAAAAAAATCTTAAAATGATGAAAGAAAGCAAATTAAAAAGAAAGATGTATGAGAAAATAATATCTGTGTAATAAATATAATAGCATATATAACCTGTAATTATATAGACATATCATAAAATGCAAATGTATTGTTGAAATGTGCTACTGAATTAACACCAAATTCAAGGTAGAAATCTCTGGGGAGAGAAGAAGGGAAAAGGATTTTTAAGTCATGGCGTATCAATTAACATTTGTTTTATTAAACTTGGTGTCACCTCATGGTTGTATTTTGTATACCTGATGTAGTTTATAATAATTCAGATTATTTCTATAAGTTATCTATGTAGCATTATTATGCAGATAAGTGATATAAAGTTAGATGTGTTTTGAACAATGCCAAACAGAAATCTAAGTTGTTACGGTTAGTGCTCTAATAAACTTTCTACATATCCCTACAATATACTAAAAATGAGGAAGCATGCTAAATTAATACCTGACACCTAAATTAAACTATCTTTTTTTCTCTCTTTTTTTTTTTAAGGGAGGGAGAGAGAGAGAGAGAGAGAAAATATCAGTTTTATTTATTTTTTCATCTGACCTTTGTTTCTCTGACACTTAATTGTGTATGTGGTGCTGGGGTTTGAACCCAGGTCCTCACACACGCCAGGCACAAGCACTCCAGCTGCTAAGGCACCACTCCAGCAACACCCCCCCCTTTTTTTTTAAAGAGAATCTCTTACTTTTATTTATTTTTTTCATCTGGCCTTTGTTTCTCTGACACTTAGTTGTGTGTATGGTGCTGGGGTTCAAACCCCGGTCCTCATACATGCCAGGCAAGCACTCTAACTACTGAGCCACCTCTGCAGCCCAAACTACCCTTTTTTTGATATAAAATCTGGTACATACCTTTTATTTCTAGAAATGGTGTGGGCCTAGAATGTAGCTTATAGAGTACTTCCCTAGCATCCTAGTATGCATGAGACCCTGAGTGTTCCCCTATCACAACACTTTCTTTTGGTGCATTATTGTTGTACATAATGCTGGGGAGAGGCCTTGGGTTTGCTCCCCAATACTACCAAAAATAGAGGAATTCTTCTTTTTGGAGGGAGGGATGGGTTCTAGAGATTGGATCCAGGAGTACTTGCTCTATCACTGATATACATCCCCAAATTTTATTTTTTATTGTGAGATATTGTCTCTCCATGTTGACCAGGCTGATCTTAAGCTTGTGATCTTCCTCCATCAGCTTCCTGAAGTTGCTTGGATTACAGGCATGTGCCACTGCTTCTGGCAATGTTCTGCCTTTTCTAAGTTTTAAAAATAATTTTTCATGTGCTATTATCATCATGTATTTATTATTCACGATGAGATGGTTGCATGTTTTTTCCAACAGGAAAGAGTGATAATGTTGTTAAGTGAAATGTCACTCTTTGTTATTCTCTGTAATACACATCAGCTGTTTAATGAGTGACCTACTGATGTTAGAATTAAATGACCCTGTCATCTTTTCTAGATAAATGCAGTACGTGCAATAGTTCCCAATAAAAGCAACAATGAAATCATCCTGGTTTTGCAACACTTCGATAATTGTGTGGATAAAACAGTACAAGCATTCATGGAAGGTAATCCTAGCTTAATTTTTTCCTTATAAGTTTGTATTTGTTCAATAGAAGTTGCTTCAGAGTTTTAAAACACAGCAATTCAGTGTTTCATAGATGCTATAGCAGACCCCATGATAATATAACATATCATGACATTTTGTTAATGTAAGATGCCTCTTTCAGCCCTAGAAGCAATTCATACATAATCTACAGAATATCTGGAATAAGAGACACATGAAGAAATTGCAATATTTTACACAAAGTGTTTAATAAGAAGAAAAACCACATCACTGGGTTCTAAAAATTTAGTCTCATATCATTGTCATTTGTGGACAGGACTGGATTGAAGCTGGGTGAAATAAGAATATAAGAGACTCAGGTGAGAATGAGGCTCAGTGGTAGCATGCTTGCCTAGCATGTAGGAGGCCTCGGTTCTGACTTCTGTCCTCAGCACTGCAAAGGAAAAAAAAAAAAAGAAACCAACAAAAAAGAATTTAATAGACTCTTGCTAACAAAGAGTAATTCAGTGGCCCCGCAACATATGGCAAATTCAAGGACTCAGCATTCTTGCAATCTCTATCATCATTTAATCTGGCTCAAGTCACTCAAATGTGTGGGTTAAATTTCCTTCCTTATTTAACATAAAAAAGAATGGCAAGCTTGGTGTGGAGCCTTTAGATTTAGAGTTAAAGAGTATTTTACAAACTTCTTTCCACTTACCTTGAAGCTATTTCATCATTGAATGTCAGGTTAGGTTTCCCTGTTTTCATTTTCTTAAATTTGCAAATATAGCATAAATAGGTCCAAATACTAAAGGTTTTTCTTTTCATCTGTTTTCTTTATGTTAATGTTTGGGTCTGATGTGGTGTGCAAGTCTCTCCAAGCCAAGGTGGTGTATAACCTGAGAGGAGAGGATGGCACACTTAGGCTTAAACCACTCATCTTTGTATCCAAGCTGGTTTTTAGTTAAAAGATTGTTCACCAGGCATGGTGGTACACGCTTGTAATCCCAGCTACTTGGGAGCTTGTGGCAAGAGGATCGTAAGTTCAAGGTTAATTCCATCTCAAAATAAGATAAGATAAATAAAATGGAGCTGGAGATGGAGTGCTTGCCTAGCATGCAGGAGGACCTGAGTTCAATCCTTAGAGGAGAGGGGGCAGATCTTCAAAATGGCCATGATACATTAATCAGTCTCTTCTTGGAAGAATTCACTGGGGAAATAACATGTAGGAGGATATCTAACTAAGTATGAAGGTGTTCCAAAAGGGAAGCATAAAGTGATTATCACATTACATTACTTAAGAGACTTTATCCTTAACTTTTCTTACTAGGCACTTTGGAAATTCTCCAGCAATTATAAAATGTGGGTACATTAATTCTTGCTTAACTATGTATGTGGTAGGGAGAAAATCTGTAATTGATTTCTTTACAGGTAGTGCCAGTGAAGTACTCAAAGAATGGACAGTAACAGGCAAGAAAAAGGTAAAAAAAAGAATTAAATTTTAAAAGCATTATATTGATGTTTATGTTATTTTTGAAAACTTAAGTCTCTGCAGATATTTGAAAGAAAAGGTTTACATAAATATTTTCAGCTCACCTGGTTTAAAAAACATTTGACATTGAAATACAGTTGTATTTCTCACAGAGTACCCCAACCCCCTCTCTGTAATTGAAGGCAAGAAACAGAGTGCCTTTGCCATGGTTCTGTTGCTGAGAGGATACTTCTAGACAGGAGTAAAGCCAGGAGAGCATGTCACGGAAGCAGAACACCTCCAGGCAAAGCGATCTGGTTTTCAATAATATTCATATCATATATCAGCTAAAATAGTTCAGATTTTTAGGTCAGACAAGTATTATAATCCCTAATATTAATGAACTTTGACTTATAGCCTAGAGGACTTTTGCTACCATAGCTGTTAGGTGCTTTTCAGAGGAGTCCCGTGTTGCAATTTAGGGAGAAAGAAGGCACTTAGAATATAGGGTCAGTCAGCACAGAATTTCTGTCCTGTTATATTGTATCCTGGCTTTGTGACCTAGGAAAATTGTTCAACCTTTGTGTGCATTAGTTTGTTTATCTCTAAAATAAGGAAAGTAATACTAATAGGTATAAGTATTTAATATAATGCTAGCATAGTAGTTCTTTTTTTTAAGAGAGAAAGAATCAATTTTATTTAGTTTTTTCATGTGACTTTTGTTGCTCTGATACTTTGTTGTATATATGGTGCTGGGGATTCGAACACCACATCCTTTTGCATGCCTGGCAAAGGCTGTAACTGCTGAGCCACCACTCCAGCCCCAGCATTGTAGTTCTTGATCCCTCCTCCTTATCTACTTAAAATCAAAATGGTTCTCCAAGTAATATCAGCTGTTCTTAGGACCCTTCCCATGACTCTGTACCCTGAATCTATCTCCTTTAGTAAGAAATGCTTGAAGTATGGATTTTAATCAGGTTATCTCTATGAGATCTGTTTGAGGTGTTCTTTTCCTATATTAGGTTAATGCTGGAGTTCAGAAATTCTATCTTGATGACTAAATCACTTCATTAGGAGTTTTGTCAGGTATTGACCAAACCAAGCTGTTGTCAGTGATCATTAAGAATTTTTTCCAGAGGTACCTAATATTACTACAGATTCTCATGAAGCTCTTCATGCCCTTAGCTTTGCATGTTTGTTGAACTTTTTCCCACTGCTTTCACCCAACATAGATAGTTGTATGAGTGTTCTGCAAAATTCAAGTATCTTAATTTATTGCCTCAAGGGTTATAAATTTTCAGTAATATTAGATATGTAAGTAACTAGAAAGGTGTCTCTTGGACACATGCAGATTTCTTAAAATCTAGAAAAGGAAAAATAGCTTCAGTTTGGCAGTCTCAGATACCCCAAATCCAGTCCAGTTTACCCATTAGGATTACATCCAATAGGATGTGACTCTGAGTAGCTACTGTCTATATAGTTATTATATACATAGGACAATAATATGAAAACTTAGCCAGTTCACTTGGGAGAAAATATTTAAGAGCAAGATGAAACCTGTGCAGAGAAGAAAATCGTATCTTAAGTTCAGATGTCTTCTTGCCAGAGATGACCACCAAAAAAACTTGGGAAATTGATTGAGTTATATTCTGTAATGGTTGCAATAAATTAACTTTTGCCAGCAGAGCTGTTGGTTGACAAAACAAATATATTCAGGTAGTTAAAAATTGAAAGGCATAAAAGCTAATGCATGGAAGCATCTTGATCTCATCCCTGTTCTCTAGCCATTTGGTTCTCTACCCCAGAAGCAAGCAGTGTTATCAATTTCTTATTTGTCTTCCAGAATATTTTATGAATATAAGCAAATGTGAACATATATTTTCCTCTTTGCTTGTTCCTGTTTCTCGTATAATATACCTTACAGTTTACTTGTGTTCCAATACATAAAGAAATTTTCTGTTGTTTTTTGTGAATGTATAGTCATCATGCTATTTGGATGTATCGTAGTTTATTTAACTAGTTGCCTTTTGACCAACATTTGGGTTGTTTCTACTTCTTTAATAAAGTAATTAACTATTAATTTAACAGCTATTAATAACATTTCTGTGGTGAATAACCTTGTGTTTTTGTGTATAATTTTGCACATGTATTAGTCTCAGCTAGGATAGATTTCTAAAGGTAGAATTGCTGATCAAATGGTATGTACACTTGTAAGTTGGCTAAGTATTACTAGATTGCCGGAGTGGAATATATAAAAATGCTTGCTTCTATATACATTCAACCCTACAGTGTTGTCATACTAACAGATTAAAAAATGATATTGCAGTATATGGTTTTAATTTATATACCTCTTTAGACTGAGGTTATACTTCATTCCATATGTTTATAGCTTATATCATTTTTTTCTATTAGGTTATTGTTTTTTCTTGTTGTTTTCACACTTTGCAATTTGTCTTTTCATTTTGCTTATGGCGGGTTTTGCCATGAAGAAATATTTTATACTTGTTTGAGTGAATGCAAATTATAGGATTTTATATAGAAAAATAATTATTTTAGGCAGTGTTTCAATATATACAAAAATTTGTTTGATTTTTGGAAGAACATAAGAAAAATTGGTAACATTGGTTGTCTTTAGGTAACTAGAGTTTCTTAACCTTTTTGGGTTATACTGGTTGGGGGGTGGCCCTGCTTTTTCTTTCTTTTTTTTTTTTTTCAAATCTTCAATAACCTTAGAACAAAAAGAAGAAAAGCAAACCAAAGCCTGCAGCAGAAGCAAATAACAGTACCCCAGATTCCAGTAAATTGGTTTCCAATCAAGAGGAACAGTCTGTGCCTTGCTCAGGAAAAGGTGGCATTAATGGTTTCCATGTCAATGGTGCCATCAATGATGCAGAGTCTGTGGATTCACTCAGTGAAGGTTTGGAGACACTTTCAGTAGATGCCAGAGAACTAGAAGATCCTGAGTCTGGCTCACCAGATATGCTGGATAGAACAGGTGAGTTTATTAACAGTTTTGTTTTTTTTTAAAGTTGCATTCAGTTAAAAAATACAGGAACCTCCTGGCTGAGAAAGCAATCATTAAATCTGATAGGTCTTTTTATTTTTTAGTTTCTGTTACCTTTTGTATGAAAGAGTCACATTTATAATTGTCAAAAGTCCTAGACACAATTCTTGTCCCCTTGTCTCATATTTTAACTCTATTCTAAAACAGTCTTATAAAAAAATCTTATAATAGCAGAGGAGTAGAACCTCAGTATTTAGAGATAACAGAAGGTGACTTTAAGGTCTTTTTTAAAAAATGTAGACTTTGGAGGCTGGAGCAGTGGCTCAGTGATCGCAGCGCTTGCTTGGCATGCGTGAGGATGTGGGTTCAAACCCCAACAACACATACACAACAAAGTGTCAGGGCAATGAGAGCCACTAAATAAAATTGGTATTCTCCTCCCCCCACCCCCGTCTTTAAAAAAAAAAAAATTGGGGCTAAAGCAGTGGCTTAGCGGCTATGGTGCTTGCCTGGCCATAGCACAAGGACACAGGTTTGAACCCCAGCACCACATACACAGCAAAGTGTCAGAGCAATGAAAGCCACATGAAAAACTAAATAAAATTGATTCTCTCTCTCTCTCTCTCTCACTGTCCCTCTATCTTAAAAAAAAAAAAAAAAAGAATAAAAAAAATTGTAGACTTTGAAGGAAAATGAGCATAAGATGATGGTGTTGATATTATTCTAGACCCAGCACAATAAGGAATATATATTAACTATAATCCTAGCTTTCATGAGAACTAGGCTGTTGGCTTTTTATTTATTTCTCCGATATTGTTGTGTATATGGTGGTGGGGTTTGAACCTGGGTCCTTGGGCATGCCAGCCAAGCACTCTAAATGCTGAGCCACCGGTCCAGCCCAACTTTTGGTTTTTATAGTCCCACATTTCTTTTTTTGTAGAATTAAATTAGAGATAAATTAAAAAAAAAAGATTAAAGATAGTTGGTAAATTCTCATATCTTACTCATTTCTTTGTTAACCATTTTGTTGAGGGCTAGGAAAATTCTGAGAATCTCTTTAAAAATTGCTTGTTTGGGCGTTGGGAATTTAACTCAGTGGCAGAGCGCTTGCCTAGCACGCACAAGGCACCGGGTTTGATCCTCAGCCCTGGGGGAAAAAAGATTGCTTGTTGGTTAATCCAATTACCCCTGTCTTGCTGCTCCTAGCTTTATAATGTAATGTCAATGTAAGAATTATACTGTGCTAGCCAGGCGCAGTGGTACAGGCCTGTAATCCCATAGACTTGGGAGGCTGAGCCAAGAATCACAAGTTTGAGGTAGAGACAAAGAGAATTGGTTTTTATTGAGTTTTTTCACATGGCTTTTGTTGCTCTGACGTTTAGTTGTGTAGGCGAGTGCTGGGGTTTGAACCCATGTACTTCCGCATGCCAGGCAAGCACAGCAACCACAGAACCACTGCTCCAGCCCCATGCTATTCTTTTTAGGTGTTCATTTATTGATTAATACACACACACACACACACACACACACACATACACACACACACACACACACACACACACATCCCTAGAAACAAAAACTGTACCTACACTGACCTCAAACAAACCAAAGATAGCCTAGGTCTTCCATTTCTTTTTACTTAGCCAGTTTTCTTCTCATTTCTTAACTCTAGCCATTCTCTCCTTCCTAAAGCTTTACAATTATTTTTTCCTTAGTGCAGAAGCTAGCAGATGGTGGTGGTGCCCCTCTACTTGCTGGTGCCAGAGCTATGAAGAAGCTAGGAAGGTGCAAGGAGTGTACTCTCTATTTGAATGGCTTGGCTGAAGCTTCTTCTTTTTCTTTCTTTCACTTTTTTTTTAAGCTTCTTTTTTTCTGTTAGGACTAAGTCAGAAGCTACTGACAGCAACACTCAACTCACATTTATCTTTGTTCTATTTTGTTAATTGATTTGTTCATAGCTTTTGAAAGAGGCGTGATTTTGCCTAAAACATTTATATGTTTCCTTCATGTCTGACTGATTGACTGCTAAATTGTGCTCTTTCTTGGACAGGTTCTGTGCTGGAAAATGGTGTCTCTGACTTTGAACCCAAATCATTGACTATGCACCCTATTCAGAATGCCCAGCACTCCAGGAATGCTGCTAAATCTCTGTCAAGATCCACCACAATACCTCAGTTTTCCAATCTGGGAATGGAGGATGTTCCACTCTCCACCAATAAAAAGCTTGGTAAATCAAAGGCTCTTTTATGAGAACTGAAAAATGTGTTTGGGCTAGAGAGAGCAAATTACCTCTTTGTTCCCATAGATAAATTTTCAGAAGGGTATCAGGGAGCCAGGTGTAGTAACACATACCTGTAATCCTATTTGGGAGCCTGAAGCAGGAGGCTCATAAGTTTGAGGCCAGCCTGGGCAACTTAGGGAGACCCTGTCTTTTTTTTTTTTTTTTTTTTTTTAAAGAAAGAGGGAGGGTGAAAGAGAAATCAACTTTAGTTTTTTTCCATGTGGTCTTTGTTGCTCTGACACTTTGTTATGTGCATGGTGTTGGGGTTTGAACCTGCATAGTTGTGCATGCCAGGAAAGTGCCATAACCACTGAGCTACTACTGCTCCAGCCCTGGGAGACCCTGTCTTAAAATAAAATTTTCAAAAAGGACTGGGGATGCTACACTGATCAGTGGTTAAACTCTTGCCTAGCATGTGCATGTCCTGAGTTCAATTCTCAGAACAGGGGAGGAAAAAAATGGGGGATGGACATCAGATAATACTTTTCCTATTTTTCAAGCTGTAATTACCCAACTCTTCCTACTTCCTGTTACACAGTTGAAGTCAGAGTAGTTCAGATGCTGTATGGTCTTGTTAAAATTACAGGGACCCTTTTTGTGAATTACAGCCAAACTCCACTGCCAGAATGACTGAGCTAGCATTAACCTGTTGCCTTTCTTTGCTTTACTACAATATTTTTGTGCTATTTTCTTCATCTTTATCTCCTGGTTGACTCAATAATTAAAAAGCTCTTCCTGATCTAACATGACATATCAAAGAAATATTTCCACTGATCTTCACAACTTCATGTTCTTACCTATCAGACTAGCATTTAACCAGATCATTTTCTCTTAAGTACTTAGCATAAACTAGTTAATCATAGCTCTTTGCTTTAAAATAAAGACAAAGCAGCAACTATAATAATCATTTAAAAGCCAATAATTTTTTTTTAAAAAGCAGTGATAGTAGCCCCTCTTGATTTCATACATCTAAGCATGATAGTCCACTCCAGTGAACATATGAAATGCATGTAAAGGACACTTGTAACCTGTAGCTTCTTACCGAGTTATTTATTTTACATGAGCTAGATTTTACTTAGTGAAGCTCTCCTTTTTATCTTTGTAGTACTCCTCAACTTGTTGCAGAATAAGTCTGAGAAGATTCATCCAGTCAAACAAAAATAAAAGGAGGCACAGGACATAAAAGTTTTTAGGTAGATTATAAAAGAAATAAAGATGATGGATGCAGTATCATGCAGCTGTAACCCCAACAATCAGGAGGCTGAAGCAGGAGGGTCACAAGTTTGAGACCAGCCTCAGCAAGACTCTTAAGCAACTTACCAAGATCCTGTCTCAAAATAAAAAAATAGAGGGGCTGGAGTGGTGGCTCAGCAGTTGCGGCGCTTGCCTGGCATGCTCAAGGATATATGTTTGAACCCTAGCACTACATACTCAATGAAGTGTCTGGGCAACAAAGGCCACATGAAAAACTAAATGAACACTTGATTCTCTTGCTCTCTAATTCTCTTTCTCTCTCATTGTCCCTCTCTCTTGAAAAATAAAAATAAAAATAAAAAATAGAAAGGACTATAGAGATGTGGCTCAGTGGTTAAGTGCCCCTGAGTTCAATCCTTGTGCCAGTAAATACATAAAGAAGGACGGAAGGAAGATGGAACGAGGAAGAATTTAAATTTAAAAAGTTAAGATGAGGAAGACAGTGGGAACTCTGGTCCCATCTATTCCAGAAATTGAAGCAAGAGGATCACTTGAACCTAGGCTTTTGGGGCCAGCCGAAGCAGCTCACAGCAAGGCTCTAAAAATTAATTTAAAAGTTGGAGATGTGTATCTTGGCATAATTATAAACTTCTTATAGCCATGATTCTCCCAATCAGCTATATATACAACTTTGGCATTGGAGAATAGCAAGGTTAATAGGATTCTTGGAAACAATCTAACATAGGTAAATATATTTTATCTTTTTTTACAAAGCTGGCTTCCCCACTATGTTAGTCAGATTTTTGTGACTGTGATAAAATACCCGAGAAATCAGCTTAGAAGAGTAAAGATTTATTTTGGCTTTCAATTTCATAGATTTCAGTCCACAATTGGCTGGCTCCATTGCTATGAGCATCATGGCAGAGGGCATGTGGTAGAGCAAATAAGTTTATCAAATGATAGCCCGGAAATAGGAGGGACCTGGGGACAAGATATAGTCTCTCCAATCCCCCTGACCCACTCCTTCAACTAGGTCCCACCTCATCCCAGCGTCCATTCAGCAATGGATCCATTAATGGACTGATCCATTGATGAGATTAGAGTCCAGATGAAACAATTACTTCCCAAAGGCCCCACCTCTGAACATGGCTACATTGGGGAACATTCCAGATACAAATCATAACACCCACATATAATGCATCAAGCTATACTATAGAAAGAGAACATTTTAAATTTTGTAATGCCTACATAGTAAATTTTTCTACTGATCCTGTCATTTGAGAAATTTTGAAAATTTGGTACCTATTCAGTAGGGTTTTTTTTTCCAGTGTTTCATTTTGTTTTGAATAGTTTCTACTCTGCTAATACTGTCCTGTTTTTCATCTCAGATATTGGCTTTTTTGTTTTGGCTTGGTTTTTTTTGTCTCCAGAAGTTCAGTTGAGATCTTGTAAAATATCTTCCGGTCTGATGCAGTGGTGTACCCCTGTAATCCAGGTACTTGGGAGGCTAAGGTAGGAAGATTGCAAGTTCAAGGCTAACCTTGACAACCTGTGAAGCCTTGTCTCAAAATGAATAAGTCAGGGGGCTGAAACGGTTGCTCAGCCATTGGAGCACTTGCCTGGCATGCACAAGGACCCAGATTCAAACCCCAGCACCACATACGCAACTAAGTATCAGGAAAACAAAGGCCAGAGGAAAAAATAATTAAAATTGAGTCTCTCTTACCTCTCCCTGTCTCTTACAAAAAAGAAAAGAACAAGTCAGGCGGTGGCTAAGGCAGAAGGATCCCAAGTTTAAGGCCGGCGTGGTCAATTTAGTGAGACCAAATAAAATCTTCCATGTCTCTGTTTACCATGCTGTGCTGTCATCTACCCTTTTTTCCCCCTTTCTTTCTTTTAAAGAGAGAGAGCAAGAGAGAATCAATTTTATTTAGTCTTTTATCTGCCCTTTGTTTCTCTAGCAGTTGTGTATGTGGTACTGGGGTTTGTACCCAGGTCCGCATGCACATCCCATAAGTGCTCTAACTACTGAGCTGCTGCTCCAGCCCCTGTTCTCTAACTTAAATGCATGGTGTTAGATTTTAAAAGATAAAGCTCAGCGGTTACAGTGCTTACCTGGCATGTGCGAGTACATGAGTTTAAACCCCAGCACCATGTGCTCAATGAAGTCTTGGAGCAACAAAGGCCACATGAAAAACTAAATAAAAATTGTTTCTCTCTCGCTCGCTCTCTCTCTGTCCCTCTCTCTTTAAAAAAAAAAAAGATAATAAAAGCTGTTTGTCCTTTTCTACTTCATTCTGTCTTCTGTTTCTCTTTATTTTTCTTTTCATTATGGGTCATATGTTTCTACAACTTTCTTTTGTTTGTATTTTTTTTAAGAGAGAGGGACAGAGAGAGAGAGAGAGAGAATTTTATTTAGTTTTTCATGTGGCTTTCCTTTCGTTGCTCCGATACTTCATTGTGTACATGGTGCTGGGGTTTGAACCTGTGTACTTGCGCACGCCGGGCAACCACTGTAACCACTGAGCCACCCCTTGTTTGTATTTTTTATATTTTTCTGTCTTGTTTATATACTGATAATTTTTATTATCAGTATTTGCCAGATGCTGTGAATTTTGTTTTGTTCATTAGTATATACCTGTGGGGGTTTTTTGTTGTTGTTGTTGTTGTTGTTGTTGTTGGGTCCCCCACTGGGAATTTAACTCAAGGACAGTTTACCACTGAGCTGCATCCCCAACCCTATTTATTTAATGTGTGAGACAGGCCTTGCTCTGTTGCTGAGGCTGGCCTTGATCTTGGTGATCCTCCTGCTTTAGACTCCCAAGTGGCTGGGATTACATGTACTACCACATCCAGTAGATATTTGAATTTTTTTTTTTAAGATATCTTTGTGATTTGTTATGGGATTCAGTTTTGTAGAAACAGTTTGAAGCTTTCTTTTAAATTTTGTTAGGTAGGAATTAGAGCAGCAGCTTCTGGTTTGTAGCTAATTATGCCTAATTACTGACATAATTACTAATTACTTCTAAGTACTCTACCTGGTACCCTCTGAATTGTAAGGTTTTCCCACTGTGTCTAGTGTGAGCCAAATCATTCCTGGCCAGGATGAGTTCTGGGAATTATCTGCTTGCTCCCTTGCAGTGGTCTTCTTCCTTGTCTTAGTAATTTCCTCACACCCATACACTTGCTAATATTTAGAGTCCTCTGTAGATCTCGGTATAGCTCTCTCACCTTAGTCCTCTCTCCAGGACTCTATCCTGAGAATTCTACCCACCTTGGCCTCCTTGAATTCTTTTTTATTTCTTTTTTTTACCTTACATGGATATTTTTTTGGTACCAGGGATTGAACCCAGGGGTATTTAACCACTGAGCCACATCCCCAGCCCTTTTTATGTTATTTATTTTGAGACAGGGTCTCTCAAGTTGTGTAGGGCCTCACTGAGTTACCAGGCTGGCCTTAAACTTACGATCCCCCTACCTCAGTCTTCCAAGCCACTGGGATTAAAGGTGTGCATCTCTGTGCCTGGCTCCCTGAATTCTTTTTTTGATACCAGGCATTGAACCCAGGGGTGCTTAACTGTTAAGTCACATCCCCAACCCTTTTTATTTTGAGACAGGGTCTCCTTAAGTTGTTTAGGGCTGAATCAAGTTGCTGAGGCTGGCTTTGAACTTGCAGTCCTTCCCTGGGATTATAGGTATTTGCCACTGTGCCCAGCTCTGAATTCTTAATTCAGATTCCAGTCTGTTTAGGATTTCTGTTCCCTGACTGTAACCTGGTAATTCTCGAGCCAGTAAGTTGGGGCACCATAGGCCCCATTTCATTTGTTTCTACTTTTTCAGGGGCAAAGTACTACCTGTTGTCTGTTTCTGAAAACCCTGTTTTCATATATTTTGTCTGATTGTATATGTTAATTTTTTAAGATTGTAGGAGAAATCCAGTTTTTACTCTACTGCATCTTGATTAGAATATTTTTTTAGCTTTAAAATTAGATTTTTCAGTTTATTTTTTTTATTAGAAGAATATAGAAATACAGTTGAGGGGGAAACATTATCAAAACATTAGCAATCAATGGATATAAACTTTGTTATAAAAATATGGAACGCTTCACGAATTTGCGTGTCATCCTTGCGCAGGGGCCATGTTAATCTTCTCTGTATTGTTCCAATTTTAGTATATGTGCTGCCAAAGCGAGCACTAGAATATTTTTTTTAATTATGAAAAATCAGGGGTTTTTGTTGTTGTTGTTGTTGTTGGGAAGTGTGGTCATTTAGGAAACATTAATTTGTTCACATGACATTTACCTTACATACTCAGATCCAACTTTTAGTTTAATTTACATTTTTTAAAAAATATCTTTGGGTCTTTTTCCACCAAGGTTCCAATATTGAAAAATCTGTAAAAGACCTCCAGCGCTGTACAGTGTCTCTTGCACGGTATCGAGTTGTAGTTAAAGAAGAAATGGATGCTTCCATTAAGAAAATGAAACAAGCTTTTGCTGAATTGCAGAGCTGGTAAGTTAAGTTGCATTTGATATCATTAGCACAGCCCAGGCGTAGTGGTGCATGCCTGTAATCTCAGATATTTGAGAGGCTGAGGCAGAAGGATCAAAAGTTTGAGGCTAGCCTCAATAACTTGGTGAGACCCTGTTTCAACAATTAAAACAATTGGGCATGTAGCTCAGTGGTAATGTGTCTCGGGGTTCAATAGAGAGGGAGAATTGACATAAAGAAATGATCATTTATAAAAATGTTCAGCTACTTACTAGGTTTTTAAATTCCTGATTCCTAAGTATTCCACACCATGGAGAAAGACTTAAAAATCTTATAGTGTATTAACTTTTCTGCTTTGTTCTTTTTTTGGCAGAGGGAGGGTTGCCAGGGATTGAACACAGGGGCCCTTAACAACTCGAGCCACAACCCCAGCCCTTTTTGTTTTGTTTTGTTTTGTTTTGTTGTTGTTGTTTTAAGAGTGAGAGGGAGACAATCAATTTAATTTATCATGTGGCTTTCGTTGCTCTGACACTTCCTTGTGTATTGGTTCTGGGGTTCTGACCCACATACTTGCACATGCAAGGCAAGCACTGTATCCACTGAGCCTCCACTCCAGCCCCAGCCTCAGTGCTTTTTATTTTTTATTTTGTGGCAGGGTTTCACTAAGTTGCGGAGGCTATCTCTGAGCTTGCGATCCTACTACCTCAGCCTCTGGAGCCACTGGGATTTCAGGCATGCACCACCATGCCCAGCTCTGCTTTGTTCTTTTGGACACAGTATGGAAATGATTGATAGAGAACTCACAATACTTTAGAAATGGGCCTCAGGTTACTATTATTTGGAAAGGGACAATTATACAGTAAATCTTGCACTCTTATTTTAGAGTCTGTCTTTTAAACTGGGAGTATAACAAATGACATGATGTTCAAACAAAATGATAAAGTAGAAAAGCACTTTGTTTTCTTATCTCCTTTTATCTTTCATAATGCACTTCAGCCCAACAATCTCCTCTATGCCCTATTATTAATCATTGATTTACTTTTCATTTAGTGTTTTTCAAACTATGTTCTATAGAATAGTCTTTTCTAATAATATCATAATATGTGTTCTGTCAGGAAAACCAAGTTTGATAGTTAAAAAGATTTGAAAACACTTTTTAAGAAATCTTACTACTGTCCTTCTTAGTGCTCTTCAGTGCTAGTATACATTGTGAATTATGCTCTTTATCAAATGTATTTGATTATAGAGACTGGGGTATATAGCTCAGTTATAGACTGCTTGCCCCAGGAACCCTGGGTTCACTCCCTAGCAACGTGTGTGTACACATGTACACACACACACACACAATCAAATATATTTAATAATAGAATCTTTTGGGGGGAATATGCAAATGTTTTCTAAAATCCTAAAATACCAAAGCTGTTTTAACTTATTAGATATTGAGGTGTTATATATTTAATCTCCCTTCTGGAGGTATTTGCATTTTTAAGGGAGTTTTTTTAAATGGAAAAGATTTTAGGGCTAGATTAATCAAAATTACAGCAGTTGGGAAGACAAGCAGTTGAGCTGATTTAAGAATTTAGAAGTGTCCATTCTGTTTATTGGTAAGAGCTGCCTAGGTCTGAAACATGAAAGGAGGAAGTATTTGTTAATAAAAAGACCTACTCTTCCTCATAACTGTCCATCCATTTTCTTGCTGTTTATCCATGAACTGTTGTGTTAAGCTATGTCCATCCATGTCTCTGTTCACAAACTTAGTTTAGTTGCTATGTACCATAGCACACAAGAGAGAGAAGGAATGTGAGTCCCCTTGGTCTTTCTGGTCTCTGGAATTGAAAGAGTGAAATAATAAAGATGAACTCAACCTCCAAAATGTTAAATCATCATAAACAAAAAGTACTTTTTAGGATAGATATTTTATCTAGTAGTCTACTTATGCCTTGCCTCTGACTTTTCCTTTCAGGTTTTAAAGCTAGCAACTTAATGTCATGTCTTCTGTTTGTCTTTCTTATCTTTATTCTCAGGATTGAACCTATGGGCACTTTACCACTGAACTACATCCCTCCCTAGCCTTTTTATTTTATTTTTGAGGCTTGTCCATTCAGGCTGTCTTTGAACTTGCAATCCTTTGGCCTTTCTGTTTTTCTTAACCCACATTTTTGCTCATGCCAGATTACTTATTATCTCAAAGCATTCACATTTCCTCTTTCATATATTAGTTAGTGCCAGTTTTCCAGCTTGATATGCTCTGTATCTCTGTATTTATCTAAATACAGCCAATTCTTCAAAACTCCCCTTAAATTAAACTCTTAACTTCTCCTGGAAATTTTGCTAGGTAACTAATTTATTCTCTTTAAACCTCTAGGAGGAAACACCATGTCCATTGAGCTAGATTCTTGTCATGTAAGTTATTATTGGTATATTTGGAAAATACAGAGCTAAGAGTAGGTCATCACAGGGGCTGGAGCGGTGGCTCAGCGGTTTCG
Source organism: Aplodontia rufa (assembly GCA_004027875.1). NCBI lineage: Eukaryota > Metazoa > Chordata > Mammalia > Rodentia > Aplodontiidae > Aplodontia > Aplodontia rufa. The sequence continues at coordinate 141,699 of PVKS010000602.1, read as the reverse complement.
GCGCTTGCCTGGCAAGCACGAGGACCCGGGTTCAAACCCCAGCACCACGTACACAACTGAGTGTTGGAGCAACTAAGGCCATGTGAAAAACTCAATAAAGCTGTTTCTCTCTTTCTCTGTCTCTCTCTTTCTCTGTCTCTCTCACTGTTCCTCTCTCTTTATTTAAAAAAAAAAAAAAAAAACCCTAAAAAGAGTAGGTCATCACAACTTTACCTTGATAAGCCTGTGACCACATGATTGTTCAGCTTACTGATTACTTAGCCACAGGTTCTGATGCCATTCACAACAACCCTGAACCAGGAAACACAGTTCCGGGAGAGAGATTTGTGAGTTCCTGCTGACTTGGAATCTAGCCACCTCCTTCAGTAGATGACAAATGAAATGGTTTACTGCCTGAGATCTGTGTGTTTAGTATTGATTAGCAGGTGTAACAACCAAGTTGATTTAACTTGAGGAAAAAGATTACCTGCCCTTTCCTACTGGTGGGAAATCCTTCTCTCTGGCTGATAGTTTTTTGTTTGTTTGTTTTGGTGTTTTAACTACTTTATTTCAACATTCCTTGTAGTTGCTACTTTAAGACATAATTGTCAGGTTAGCTGACTCCATTTGGCACCAAACCAGAGCTTGGAGTTAATATCACGTAGAAAGCCATTTTTGTGTTGATTACAGTATGAAAAAAGAGCAAAAGATTTTAACAGATTTGCAGCAGTGACCAGGCACTAGGGAGTGATATGGATGTCTCCTTTTACTTTCATGCCAAATAAAAGCTGACTCATACCTGAGGGAAGGTAAAATCAGAAACTTTACAATATGTAAAACAAAATCTGTTCTTACTGTTGACTTAGTAATAGTTATCTCTAAACCTAAGCATTACTTTTCTTGTTAATAAAATTTGTCTGCTTTACGTTGTTGGAATTATTTTTGTCTTAAGTTTAAGGCTGTTAAGGAGGCAGAAAATGAAGTAGAACATGAAACTGGAGTGTGTAAACTACTTTAGAAGGTACTCATACAATGTGTTACTAAAATAATGCCAACAGTGCACACTCAGCCTCTCTTTTAAATAAAAATATTGCAATTTTGTGAAAGTAAAAGGTATTTATTAAAAGGAAAACTTAACAGAAAAAGTCTCAAGAAATTTAAAATCTTGCCTAGCTTGGATGAAGCCCGGGTTTGATACCCAGCACCACAAAAAAAAAAAAAGAAAGAAAGAAAGAAATTTGAGATTACACAATACTTCAAGTCATTAAGTAAGTCTGTGGTGAAGATTTTGAAAATTTTTGGAGCTGGAGGAGGTGGCTCAGTGGTAGAGTGCTTGCTTGGTATACATAAGGACCCAGGTTATATTCCCAGTACCACGTACACAACTAAGTGGAAGAAAAACAAAAAATAGATGAAAAAAATAAAATTAATTCTCTGTTTCTCTTTTTCTCTTTTCCGTTCTTTCTCAAAAAAAAAAAAAAAAGATTTTGAATCTGATTCCTTACTAACCTTAGGAAAATTATTTTTATTTGAGCTTCCATTTTCTTTTTATGTTAAATCAAGCTACCAATAGTTTTACCAAAGGCTTTTAAGTCCTTAAGTTTGAAGGCCATATAGAGTTGGTTGTGTTGTACTACACAACTATAATACCAGTGACTCAGGAGGCTGAGGCAGGAGGATCTCAAATTCATGGCCAACCTCACAATTTAGTGTGATATACCCCATTTCAAAATTAAAAATGAAAAGGACTGGGGATATAAATCAGCAATAGAGCATCCTTGGGTTCAGTCCCCCAGTACTTTAAAAAGTGAAATAAAAACAAAGACCATATAGAGATGCTGAAAACTCAGAAATCACTTTACAAACCAAAGTACATCTAAAAATATCTAAAAATCATAGATATAAAGGAATGTACTAATGTGATAATACATTATTTTAAATGTATATAGTGCTACAGGCATGGTAGTGAATGCCTGTAATCCCTGTGACTTAGGAGGCCGAGGCAGGAGGATTGCAATTTAACAAGATCCTATCAAAAAATAAAAAGTACTGGGGATGTAGTTCAGTGGTGAAGTGCCCCTGGCTACAATCCCCAGTACGATCAATCTATCAATAAATAAAACATGTATAGCAGGGCTGGAGCAGTGGCTCAGTGGTTATAGTACTTGCCTGGCATGTGCAAGGATGTGGGTTCAAACCCCAGCACCGCATACACAATAAAGTGTTGGATCAACAAAAGCCACATGAAAAACTAAAATAAAATTGATTCTCTCTTTCTTTCTCTCTCTCTCTCACTGTCCCTCTCTCTTTAAAAACAAACAAACAAAAACTTACATAGCACTGGCCTGTGAATTTCTTGTGATCATCAGTGAGTCAATCAAGAAACAAAAATTTTCAAAATGACTGTTAATCATTCTTACAGTGGGAGAAAATGCTATTATAAGGTACTGGCTCATATTGCCACAAAAAAAAAAGTCTATTGTGTTGATTAGAACTTAAATTCCAGGCTGGAGCTGTGGCTCAGTGGTTACGGCGCTTGCACAAGTACATGGGTTCAAACCCCATGCACCCATGTACACAACTAAGTGTCAGAGGAACGAAAGCCATCTGAAAAAAAACTTAAATTCCTTGTTAAAAATATCATGTGATATTCCATTTTTCATAATTAAGATCATATTTGTTTGCTGAAGTCACTTAATAAATATTTTACAAACTTTGTCAGAGACAATAAATTTGTCATGTGGTGTACACAGTTTCTGCATCTTAAGGTGATTTGACAACAGAAGAAAGGTAATGTCAAACCGAAGGCCTGGCATCTCCTGTCTCAGCTGTGCTTTTGTTTTGCCTTTTAGGTATTCCAAATCCTGCTAGAAATCTTGGAGCAAAATATTGCCAAGGTTTGGGAAATGCTTTCTTAGTAAAGTATGGCTATCCCACAGTAGTTGTATCTTGTCTGTAGTCTGGTGCTTTTGGATTAATAATGCCAACCAAATTTGTTTAGTTATAAGTTTGTTTATTAACATCATGCATAAGATTATCAAACCTATGTTCTCTGGCACTTTTTTATAAAGGATTTTTGCTCCTTGAGGAAATGATGTTTCCTTACACATTTTTGTATGTCTCATTCTGTAGTCTCTGTATTAACTACTTTGTGCTAACATAACTACATTATTGAGCTAAATTGAATTGGTGTATGTATATGTGTGATTGCTTTTACAATCAGAAATGAGTGGAATTTTTATTAACATATTGCCATTCAAAAGGAGAAATCAGAATGAACACCAAACTCTTAAGACTTAAAATTGAAGTCTTTCATGTTTATGTAAGTATTAAAATTTTAGCCAGGTGTGGTAGCACATGCTTGTAATACCAGGGTTCAGGAGGCTGAGGCAAGGGGATCACAAGATCAAAGCTAACTAGCCTCAGCAACTTAGCGGGACCCTGTCTCAAAAACAAAAACAAAAACAAACAAAAAACAGGCTAGGGATGTGGCTCAGTGGTTAAGCACCGCAGGGTACAATCCCTGTTATCCCCACCCCATTTTTTTTATTTTAGATTTTTTTTTTCCACAGCCACTAAGCAAAAGTATTATGGAAAATTTAAAGAGAGAGTCAATTTTATTTATTTTTTCATCTGGTTTTTGTTTTTCTGACACTTAGTTGTGAATGTGCAGCTGGAACCCAGGCCCTTGTGCAGGCCATGCAAGCGCTTTACTGCTGAACCACCACTCCCACCCCTGTGGTCTCTTTTATAAGGACAAGGAAAATCTTTGTGTACCTACAAACCATTTACATTTTAACTGGAAAAAAGTTCTAATTGCCCATTTAGCTGTTTTTTTTTCTTTAAAAAGCCTGTCCAAAACATTGAATTCTGTTCTATCCAGATTACTTTTAAATATTTATTAGAAATCTGCTGGGCACAGTGATGCACACCTGTAATCCCAGCGGCTCATAAGTCTGAGGCAAGAGGATCACAAAATCAAGGAGAGCCTTGGCTATAGCTCAGTACTAACGTGCCTCTGGGTTCAATCCCCCATATTGCCAAACAAAAAAAAGAAAGAAAACAGTGTTTATCAAGAAATCAGCTTTGACTATTCAGCATCTTAAAGTGATAGTGAACTTGGTACAACTATGATTAGCTGTTTTATATACAAATCTTAATCATAAATTTCCTGTGCCCTAGCAGAGATATTGTGTAGTTAAAAAAATTATTAGCAGCAAAACTGTCAAATTTTGTAGACCAATATATAAGTATGTGAGTGCATATGCAAGGACTTACAAAGAAATATTTTGTAGCTTGCTACTGCCATCTACTGATTCTCAACTTGTATTTCTAGCAGCTGGTTTACTATAATATATAAAATTAAAAGGACTTGGGTCTATCTATTGCATTGGAAATCCTTAAGAATATTCTTTGTTGAAAGTAAGACATCAGAATCGTCATGTGGTCCATACAGCATTAACTTTGCAGCTTTTCGTGAACAAACTCAGCAGTCTGTCTCCACTATTAATAATGTGCTATTTCTATGAGTTTCTGATCAACCTTTTTTTTCCCCTTTTTTCATCTTTTCTTAGTTTAATGGATCGAGAAGTGGCATTGCTTGCTGAAATGGACAAAGTAAAAGCTGAAGCAAGTAAGATGATTGATCTTTAATTAAAGCTATTGCCTACACAAGTAGTAGGTTCCTGCTTTCAGCCCTTGTAATAAAAGCTTGATATGATGCTACAATAAGAGCTTATATATTTAATCAGTGAGAGAGAGAGAGAATTTAGTTTTTCATCTGGTTTTTATTGCTCTAACACTTCATTGTGTATGTGGTGCTGGAGTTCGAAACTGTCCTTATGCATGCAAGGCAAGTGCCACAACCGGTGAGCCACTGCTCCAGCCCCTGTTTTAAGTGTGGAGTTGAGAGATTACATCCTATTATCTGCCACCAAAGCATAAACCTTAGGAAAATAAAGTACCCAGAAGGTGCTGGGTTTTATTTATTTTGTTTTTACCTCTAGTGGTCAAATAATTCCACTGGAATATTTTCTATTTGAAAAAAAATTCTCATAATCACAGACTTCACCAAATTGCCTGCAATTTAGTGTGTGAGTTCCTGTCATTACCTGTCTCAGAACTTTGTTTATTCAGTTTGTAGAACATTTTTCACTTAGTATTTTCTAATCAATGAGTACAGGGAAAAGCAATAAATGGAGAGGACAGGATACCATGACTAGGGTTTCTTGAAAGTTTTCTCTAAAATAGATTCCGGAGGTATAGTCAAACTTAAGTAATTTGTGAGTTAGGTTTTGTTTGTTTGTTTGTTTGTTTGTTTTTTGGGTTTTTTTTTTTTTTGCTTTGTTTTTAATGGAAACCCCAGATATTTTGGTCATTTATGTTAAGTGTTAGATTGAAAGTATACAGGTATATGAAAAGAAAAAACACCAACTGCAGCTTGCAAATGGCATTGACTTGGGGCTTTTGTCTGGTGAGTTCTACCTTCATGAATGAAATGCCAGATTTATAATTAGAAACATTATTTCTTTTAATGAATGCTCATCAAACTGGTAAGAATAGAAATATGAGACTGGGTTGAGATGAAAATAAACAACTAAATAATTTGTGCCTGCAGTTATAGCCAGTAAAAGCAGTCTGGGGGGCTGGAGCTGTGGCTCAGAGATTATGGAGATTGCCTTGCATGCACAAGTATGCAAGTTCAAATCTCAGCACCACATACGCAGCAAAGTCTCAGAGCAACGAAGGTCACATGAAAAACTAAATAAAACTGTTTCTTGCTTTCTCTCTCTCACTGTCCCTCTCTCTTAAAAACAAAACAAAACAAACAAACAAAAAAAAAAAAACATCCAGCTTGGAAGCATTGAGCCCAGTTTAGTTTGGTCCGTTTGAAGTTGAAAGTAGAAAATGTAGCAGAGATGCTGTCTACTGTTTCTCAGAGGTAAGACTGCATTTACATGGTGTAGTACAGCTTGAAATTTCTGTTTGACAGTTTTAGCCTCTTACATTTGCATATTGTTTTTGTTTTGTTCTTTTTTATTTAAAGAGAGAGGGACAGTGAGAGAGAAAGAATCAATTTTATATAGTTTTTCATGTGCCTTTCATTGCTCCAACATTTCGTGTGTATGTGGTGCTGGGGTTTGAATGTTTGTCCTTGTGCATGCCAGGCAGGCACTGTAACCGCTGAGCCACCGCTCCAGCCACTGTGTATTGTTTTTGAACATGAAGGTTCAGGTAAACTAACACTAAAAGATATACCCATTGCTTTTGAGAAGTAGATCCTTTTTAAAACATATCCTTTATAGAAATTTTCAAACATATTTTAAATAGACTATTATAATGAATCCCTCATTGCCCAAGTTCATCCAATTAGTGACTGGTGCCAATCTTATTTTATCAAATTCAGAGCTATGGAATTTTACCTAAATTCATCAGTCTCATGTCTTTATCTCCTTTCTCCCTGAAAATACTGTTCCTCACTGACACCATGTAATAATTCCTTTGCCAATACTATCAAGAAGGTACATCTTTACACATTAGAGTTTTATTAAACTCTTTTTTTTTTGTTTTATTTTGTTTCAGAGAGAAAGAGAATCAATTTTAGTTTTTGTCAGAATCCATTTAAATTTTCATCTGGCCTTTGTTTCTTTGTCACTTAGTTGTGTATGTGGTGCTGGGGTTCAAACCTGGCTCCTCATGCATGCCAGGCAAGCACTCCAACCACTGAGCCACCACTCCACCCCCCTTAATTAAGCTTTTTTTTTTCTTTTTTAGAGAGAGACAGTGAGACAGAAAGAGAAAATTTTATTTAATTTTTCATCTGATTTTCACTGCTCTGACACTCAGTTGTATATGTGGTGCTAGGGTTCAAACCAGAGTCCTCGTGCATGCCAGGCAAGCACTGTAACTGCTGAGCCACTTAAATAAACTTAATTCAGAGGGTTTTTTTTTCATACATTCATGTATGATCTCCACTTCAACCCTTTGAAGCAGGTTTTGTTGTTGTTTTGTTTGTTTGCTTTTCATTTCATAAATGAAGAAATGTTTTCTTTGGGGGAAATGTGACTTGTCTAGCCTCATATAATTAGGTTCTCTGAGTTAAATGTGTAGAAATCACATTTAGTTCATCTTGCCACTTGTAATTTTGTCATAAAATCTGAGAAAATTGTACCCTGGAGAAACTGAAGTCGATAAGAATGGTAGATAGGTTTGATCTTGGGAGCTATACCAATAGATCATTTGTAGCTGTTAGGCCTTGGTGTTAAGAAACTTTTGTAAGCATGTTTCTAACTTACTGGGAAACTATGATTAACCTGACATGGGTATGGACAACCCATGGGTGGCATGTATGTGGCAGTTGGGTTAATAAGTAAGTAAACTTGTAAACTTGCTAAAGACATTCCACCCCACATACCTGGTGACACTCTTTGAAAATTCTATTTTTCCCAACATAAATTTAGCTAATTTCTCAGTAGGGTACAGGATTCTGTGTATCAGTTAGGGATTGAGTTTAACTACATGCAACAGAATAATTTAAATAAATGTAAATTTATTTTTCTCTCATGAAATCAGAAGTACAGAGTTAAACAGTCCAGGACCGACAAAGCATCTGCAAGATAACATTAAGAACCCGGGTTTTTCTATCCTACTCAGCCATCCTTAAGCGTACCCTTTTGGTCAAAAGATAACTCCTAAGGATTCACCAAGGAGGAGCAAAATGTTACATGGTAGAAAATTCCTTTAAAGAGCTTTCTTGTATACCTTGCCCTGTGAGTTCTGTTAATATCTCAGTTGCTGAACCAGTCAGGTAGCGTGACCATCTTATCTGTAGCAAAACCTCTCGTAGGTTTTCACTAAGTACATTGGTACCCAGACACTGGACTTCTGATAGGAAGAAAAGAAGAATAATTCACTCAACTAAGTTTTTGCTACCATCTTCCCCTTCAGCTAACCAAAGTTCCTCTTTTTTTCTAAAATGAGAGCATACCTACCTCCTTGTCAGGGACAGCACGTCCAAAGTCTCACCAAGTTAGTACATTCAGTTGAAAAGCAAGATCTTCTGAATAATTTCAGATCTTCCATGAGGTCTGGATATGTCTTGTAGTCAGGTCCCATCAATTAAAATTTTAAATGCTCCCCTTCTCCTGTATTATAGGTAGATAAGAGAAGAGGATGATTACAGTAAAAACTCTTACTTGGAAAAGCAATAATCAAATATTGCTAGAAAAGAATAGCAGAGTCCTTGCCCTGGTAATTAACTTTCTTGGGTGGTTTATCTGACAGTCCCTATTTCTGCTTCCTGGGTAGATTTTTTGGCCTGGCCCATTGTACATGGGAGGTTATTTTGCTTTATTTTGTTTGTTTTTGCAGCACTGGAGATTGAACCCAGGGCCTCATGCATGCTAGGATACTCTACACTGAGCCATATCTCCAACCTGAGATTTTTTTTTTATCGTCTGTTATTTGCCATGGCCATATCTGTTTTACATCAGGGAGCATACCACAGTACCAAAGAAGGTCTTTTTAAAAGGGATATAACAACCTGAATATTCATCACTAGGGAACATGGTAAATAATTATGATATATTCACATAGTATTACTAAATGAAAATGATGCAGATGTATGAATAGGGAATTAACATCAAAATACATTAAGTAGGAGGGCTGGAGCTGTGGCTCAGCAGTTATGGCACTTGCTTGGCATGCGAGAGTACGCAAGTTCAAACCCCAGCACCACGTACTCAACAAAGTGTCAGAGCAACGAAGGCCATGTGAAAAACTAAATAAAAGTGATTTTTTTTTCTCTCTCTCTCTCACTGTCCCTCTCTCTTTAAAAAAAAAAAAAACATTATGTAGGGCTGGAGTGGGGGGGGGGGGCTCAGCGGTTACTGCACTTGCCTGGCATGCATGAGGACACAGGTTCATACCCCAGCACCACATACACAATGAAGTGTCATAACAACAAAGGCCACATGAAAAACTAAATAAAAATTTATCCCCCCCCCCACTGTCCCTCTCTCTCTTAAAAAAAAAAATAAGCATAACTAAGATAAAGGGAGAATCCTGTGTAGACAGACTCCTATTTGTGAGGATAGGGAAAAAGGAGAAAAGTATATGTTGTATTTACATAGACAGTATTTGGAAATGATGCATAAGAAATTGTTAACAATAGTTCCCTGCAGGGAAGGAACCATAAAATTAGAAGTAGGAGGGAACTTACTTTTCATTGTATACCCATTTATTGTAGATGAATTTTTTTACCATGGGTATGTATTTCTCTTAATTTATATGCTTGATTAAAAATTTTTTGACGGAGAAAAGGAGAAAGAAATGACAAATGGTTTATAAGTCTTTGTGACTCATAAAAACATCTTTACCTTTTAGCTGCCTTCAGAAACCCTTCAGAGAGTAGAAACTGGACTTTTGATATTTTGGTTTTCTGGATGGATGGACATCTAAGCCCTTGTATGTTCAAACACGTATACTAGAAGACTTTTTTTTTTTTAAAGGAGACAGAGAGAAAGAGAGAAAAGCAATTTTTATTTTAGTTTTTCATGTGACTTTCATTCCTCAGACACTTCGTTGTGTACGTGGTGCTGGGGTTTGAACTTGCATCCTCGCTCCTGCCAGTGCAAGCACCGTAACCACTGAGCCACTGCTCCAGCCCCTACTAGAAGACTTATACTGCTAGTTCTTTATCCTGTTTAGCAGCAATCTAAGTTTCATACTCTTTTTTTCCTCCACAGTGGAAATTTTGCTTAGCCGACAAAAGAAAGCTGAACTTCTAAAGAAGATGACTGATGTGGCTGTGCGAATGTCAGAGGAGCAATTGGTCGAGCTCAGAGCTGATATCAAAGTAAAACTTACTTCTCTTCTCTGCCTTTCTTGTTACCCTCAGGGGGTTAAAGCAGCAAATGTCCATAATTCATGGCCATATCTAATATGTCAGATTTATGATCTTTTCTTTGTAAACCTGGCCCTCTTCCAGGTTCCCTTTCTCTATAAATGGTTCTGTCACCCATCCAGTTGTCTAAGCTGGAAACCTTAAAAAGTTTCTCCATTTCCCATGTTAATCTGTCAGCAGACCCTAACATGTTACCTCCTACTAAATCTCAGATCTGACCTTTTCTTTTTAAGAGAGAGAGGGACAGTGAGAGAGAGCGAAAGAGAATCAATTTTATTTAGTTTGTCGTGTGGCTTTTGTTGCTGTATCCACACTTCTTTGTGTACATGGTACTGGGGTTCAAACCCACGTCCTTGCTCATGCCAGGCAAGCGCTGTAACGGCCAAGTTACAGCTCCAGCCCCTGATCTTTTCTCTTTATCTCCACCACCATGATCAAGCTATCACTATTTTTATAATAGCCTCTTCACCACTGCCCCCACTCCCCACCCTTCTTGTCTGTTCCTCAAAAAATACAGTAGTCTGCTTCAAACTTTCTAGTACTTTTAGAATAAATACTATAATCCTTAACATAGTGTGAAGGGCTCTGTGTGGGTGGGCCCTCCAGCTATCCTTACTTCACACCAGGCGGCCTTTTGTTCTCCAGCTGTACTAGTTCCTCCTTTCCACAGATTCTTCCTCCTCCCTCCTGCTAGAGAACCACTGCATGCTTCCCATCTGTCCAAAACATTGTTCTACTCCCTCTGAGCACACAGATCATTCTTTTTTTTTTTTTTTTTTTGGAACTGGGGGTCGAACCCAGGACGTTGCGAATGCTGTGCAAGCGCTTTGCCACTGAGCTACATCCCAGCCCCACACAGATCATTCTTAACCAGCTAATCTTTCATGGTTTCCCTGACTTCTATATCACCCTGTGCTGGGCTTTCATACCACAGTTACATCTTACGTACATTTGATTAATTTATTTTCCCCACCAGACTGTGAACTTCACAGAGGCAGGAACTGCTGTATCTCCAGTGCCTTGTCAAGTAGCAGGTCTTCAGTAAATAATATATTTGTCAATTATGATTTTATAGAGAAAAATTGATAATTTGAGATGTTGATCATATTGTACTCTATTTGTAAAGTTTACTAGGGTTCCACGTTCCTAACCTTTTAAATTCTTACATAAAGAACAGTGTTTTTAAGACTAAGCATCTAATTGGGTTGGGGATTTAGCTCAGGGGCAGAGCGCTTGCCTAGCATGGGCAAGGCCCGGAGTTCAGTCCTCAGCCCTAAAAAATAAATAAAGACAGACAGACAGACAGACAGACTAAGCATGTGAATCTAAGAGAGGCTGGAATATTCCTGGGTAGTGTGGACTGTGGTATTTTAAGTAATGATTTCTAGATGATGAGCTATATAAACAAGGAGAGTTGGCCTTTTTTACTCCTAGTTGTCCTTTTCTACTCCTGAGCCCATAGCCTGTACTATTTCTGAACACAGAAGCTTCATTGCCATATCTGAGGGTAACATTGCTCTAAAGGTTTACAGCACCTTTGTAAAATAAAAGCATAGGTGGAAGGTCATCTAGGACCTTTCAGATACCCTTGTTATCACTCTGATTCATTGTATCACACAAACTTATGCAGTATAACTGTTCTCATTCCTTTCCCTTCGAAAGTAATTAGGGTGAGTCTGGTGTGGTGACGCATGCCTGTAATCCCAGCAGCTTAAGAGGCTGAAGCAGAAGGATCACATATGCAAAGCCAGCCTCAGCAACTTAGTGAGACCCTGTCTTAAAATAAAAAATGAAAAGAACTGGGGATGTGGTTCAGTGGTAAAGCACCCCTGGGTTCATTCCCCAGTACCAGGGCATAGTGGTGCACACTTTTAATTCCAGTGGCTCAGGAGGTTGAGATAGGAATATCACAAGTTCAAAGCCAGCCTCAGCATTTTAGCAAGGCCCTCAGCAACTTAGTGAGACCCTGTCTCAAAATAAGAAATAAAACTGGCACTGGGGATGTGACTCAGTGGTTAAGTGCCCCAGTTTAATCCCTTCCTGCCCCCGCCGCAAAAAAAAGGAAATCAACTAGGTAAAAGAGTCAAATAAAGCAAAATTTAAAATTATCATTTCTCAGGCTGGAGTGGTGGCTCAGCAGCTACGGCATTTGCCTGGCATGTGCAAGTACTCAAGTTCGAACCCCAGCACCACGTACACAATGAAGTCTTGCAGCAATGAAAGCCACATGAAAAACTACATAAAATTGATTCTCGCTTTCTCCATCCCTCTCTCTTTAAAAAAATAAAATAAAATTATCAATTCTCATTTAACTAAAACAATATTACAAAATTTTATAGAACATCTTCCTTACATTGATGCTAGTCACTCTCATTCAACTATCTGTGAGAAACCAGAAACCCCTTTGGAATTAGATGAGAATTCTGGCTCTCACAGGCTTCATCTGTTCCCCTTCCCACATGGCTGAAAAGCTGCTAGAAATATTACTGCAGGCTGACTAAGGATCTGTTTCCACATTTTCAGTGTGCTGAAGTAGGTGCTCTGCAATTTAAATGTCTTATTTCCAGATCATTTTATTTCTGTCGTTCTTATTATGTCTTTAGCTCATTAAACCCTAGAATTTGTTTCAGAATTAATCTCAGACTGATATTACATTTCTAAAGTTCTCTTACAGAAGGTTCATGTGGGGCTGGGGCTATAGCTCAGAGGGAGAGAGCTTGATTCAATCCTCAGCACCACCACCCCCCCAAAAAAAAAGAAAGAAAAGGAAAGAAAGAGGTTCATGTGCTATCCTAAGGCACACTATACTCAGAAGCTTTAGGACTGTAAGGCCCAAAGGTAATTTTTCTCTCCGTTCCCTGTCAGTGTTTCTGGATGCATCCCAAGGATTCTGATGAATTTGGTGTAGGAGTAGACTGCCCCCAGTTAAGATTACTGTGCTATGAGGCTTTTAGTTCTTCCAGATTATATCTAGGCCCTGAATTTTTCTTTCTCATCTTCTTTTCTGTCTTCCTTTCTTTTTCTTTTTCTTTTTTTCTTTTTTTTAAGAGAGAGAGGAAAGACAGATTCAACTTTATTTTTTCATCTGGCCTTTATTTCTCTGACCCTTTGTTGCATATATGGTACTGGGGTTTAAACCCTGGTCCTCACACATGCCAGGCAAATGCTCCAATGACTGAGCCACTGCTCCAGCCCCTCTTCATCTTCTTTTCATCTGGAAAAAAAAAAAAAATAAAAGATTCCAGGCTACCTTAGACTATATTATATATATATAGTCTAAGGTAGCCTGGAATCTTTTCTTTGTTCATATATATGAATGAATACGTTGATCCCTAAGTACTTTATTCTTGACATGTTTCTCCCATAATTTCTATGGTATAGTTAGTTTTTTACTCTAAGGGTTAATTACTTCCCAGCTCAGTTCAGACTTGCAGCATAAACTTTTCTTGTTTGCATAGTTGACTTTTCACATGAATGATTTTCAATCTCAAGAAATTATTCCTGGGGCTGGAGCGGTGGCTCAGCAGTTTCGGTGCTTGCCTGGCAAGCCCCAGGATGCGGATTCAAACCCCAGCACCATGTACACAACTGAGTGTTGGAGCAACGAAGGCCATGTGAAAAACTAAATAAAGTTGTTTCTTTCTTTCTCTGTCTCTCTCACTGTCCCTCTCTCTTAAAAAAAAAAAAAAAGAAAGAAAGAAATTATTCCTGGGGGTGGAGCAGTGGATCAGCAGTTACAGCGCTTGCCCGGCATGAATGAGGACCTGAGTTTGAACCCCAGTACCACATATACAACTAAACGTTGGAGAAACAAAAGCCAAATGAAAATATAATAAATAAAATTGATTTCTCTCTCTCTCTCCCTTTCCCTCTGTCTTTAAAATAAAGGGCGGGGGCTGGCGCTGTGGCTCAGCGGTTATGGTGCTTGCCCGGCATGCTCAAGTACACGGGTTTGAACCCCAGCACCCACTTACACAACTAAGTGTCTGAGCATCGAAGGCCATGTGAAGAACTCAATAAAAAGTTGATTCTCTCTGTCTCTCTCTCTCTCTCTTGCTCACTGTCCTCTCTTTAGAGGAGAAAAAAAAAGGGCTGGAGCGATGGCTCAGCAGTTAAGACACTTGCCTGGCATGTGTGAGTGCGTGAGTTCAAACCCCAGCGTCATGTGCACAACGAAGTCTCAGAGCAGCAAAAGCTACATGAAAAACTAAATAAAAAATTGCTCCTCTCTCTCTCTCTCTTTCTCTTTCACTGTCACTGTCCCCCCTTCCTTTTTTTTAAAGAGGGAATCAATTTTATTTTATTTTTTCATCTGGCCCTTGTTTCTCCAACACTTAGTTATGTATGTGGTGCTGGGATTTGAACCTGGGTCCTTGCCCTTGCCAGGCAAGCACTCTAACCTCCTAGCAACCACTCCAGCCACCATTTAGTTAATTTTGGAGTAGTGAAAAAGAAGAAAATTGAAAATAATTCTATTTCACTTATATAGCAGTAAGCTATAGGTTCCATTTTTAATGTTTATCTAACCTGGAGACTTTTCTTTGATCTTTCTCCAGCACTTTGTTAGTGAACGTAAATATGATGAGGATCTGGGACGAGTAGCCCGTTTTACCTGTGATGTAGAGACTTTAAAGAAGAGCATTGATTCATTTGGACAAGGTGAGATGGTGAGAGTGAGAGATTGTAGGCCCTGGAGATGGTATCCTTCCTATCTCTGCCTCTAACACTCTTTGTGTGTGTGTATGCATGTGTGTGTGTGTGCAGGGTCTCACTAAGTAGCCCAGTCTGGATTTTAATTTGTGGTTCTCCTACCCTGGCCTCCCAAATAATTGGTATTATAGTTGACTGTCCTCTCTTCCTTTTTTTTTTTTTTTTTTTTAAATATAGCGGGACAATGAGAGAAAGAATCAATTTTATTTAGTTTTTTCATGTGGCTTTCATTGCTCTAACACTTCATTGTGTATGTGGTGATGGGGTTCGAACCTACATCCTTAGTATGCCAGGCAAGCACCGTAACTGCTGAGCCACCACTCCAGCCCCTGACTGTCCTCTCTTAATGAGAGACTGACATGCTTACTGGCCTCTTACTGAGTCTTCCTCAGTGCCTCTTGTCTGCTTGTTTTTTTTTTTTTGTTTTGTTTTTCTTTTTTTTTTTTTAAAGAGAGAAACAACTTTATTGAGTTTTTCACATGGCCTTAGTTGCTCCAACACTCAGTTGTGTACGTGGTGCTGGGGTTTGAACCTGGGTCCTCATGCTTGCCAGGCAAGCGCCGAAACCACTGAGCCACCACTCCAGCCCGTCTGCTTGTTTTTGTGAAAAATAATTCTGGTATATTTATAGAGTCTATGCATGTAAATACTTAAAACTCCCTAAGAATGAAATATTTTTTTTCATTTTCTCAAGTTGAGAGAAGTATAGAATATGTAGTATAAAAGAACATGGGGCTCTGGAGCCAAACCAAGTTTGAATCCTTGCCTCAACACTGATCTCTTGGAATCTTCTTTTACTCCTCTTTAAGTAGAGATAATACCTGCCTTCCCTGGCATATAATAGATCCTTAAATAATGGCCTTAAATGTGGGAGAAGGTGCATTGTCTCTGAATTCTGAGCGTTCATGATGATATGTATTGGTCAGTCCCTTTGTTCTATCAAAGTATAAAAGTGAAATGTGGCTGACAGTGTAATTCTGTGGTAAAGTACCTGCCTAGTGTGTGTGAGGCCCTGAGTTTAGTCCCTAGCATCAACCCCCAAAAAGTAAAATATTGGTTCTAGGGAAGTGATTGTTAACTCATTGTTTTTTTTTTTGGGGGGGGTACCATTTTTTTATTTTAGTAAAATACATGTAACTTAAAATTTACAATTTTAACCATTTTAAGTGTACAGTTCAGTGGTAATAAATATATTCATAATGTTGTCTGTGCATCGTTAGTCCACGCTTAAAGCCAAGAAAAAAATCTGGGAGTGGTGTTTTTGTTGTTGTTGTTTTATTTTTGGTGGGGGAGACTGGGAGTTGAACCTAGGGACATTTTACCACTCAGCTACATCCCCAGTCCTTTTGATCTTGAGATGGAGTTTAACTAAGTTTCTGAGGCTGGCCCCAAACCATGCTCTACCATGCATACCCAGCTGGAGAATAGTTTTAAACCATTAAATTCTGACAACATTTGAGTTGAAAATATTAATATTTTTATTAGATTAGCATTTTGGATTGGGGTTCTTTTTGCAGAAAGAAGTTTGGCAAGATATATGTTTGTTGTAAAGACTAGTTCTATTCATGTTTAACTGATCTTGATTGTTTTAACCTTATATCATTCACATTTTTTAAAGTACTTAGCAAAGATTTGATGTGTTTACCTTTCTCTTCCTTTGCAAATCGTGTACATTAGAATGTTCATTGCATAGGAAACTGAACATATGGCCCCCATACTATTGTTCCCAGGCTCAGTCAGCTGCTGGGAGGCTAATCAGGAGTTTATTTAGGTAGTAGGAAATGCCAGGAAGTCATTACTCAACCAGGGTCATGGCTACCTTGATCTTTAAACTGTTTCCCTGTCATGAGGAATTATTTTACTGGGGCTGGAGCCGTGGCTTGGCAGTTGTGGCTCTTGCCTGGCATGTGCTAGGACACGGGTTCGAACCCTAGCACCATGTACACGACAAAGTGTCAGAGCAACGAAAGCCACATGAAAAGCTAAATAAAATTGATTTCCTCTCTCTTTCTCAACCTCCCACTCTCTTTGAAAAAGAAAAAGTATTAATTTACCAAGCAGTGGGGATGGAGGGAAGGAAGAGGACAAATAGGAAATTTACCTTCCTGTTATCTATTTTATAGGTTTTTCTTTATGACTATTCTAGTTGTTCATTTTGAAATGGAGAAATAAGGGAAACCTAATTCTTTATGCTTTTCCATCATATTCCTCATATTTCTGTTTCAGTGTCACATCCAAAGAACAGCTATTCAAACAGATCCCGATGTAGCTCAGTTATGTCTGTGTCCTTGAGTGGTCCAAGTGATGCTTCTGCTGCTGCTTCTTCCACCTGTGCCTCTGCTTCCAGCCTTACAGGTGCTAACAAGAGAAACTTAGCACCAGGAGAGACTTCTACAGCCAACAGCAGCCGACTGTACCAGCCGCATCGGGAGGTAACCTGGCTTCCACACTGTGCATATGGAGGAACAAAGGCTCCCAATTTTTGAATTTTAAGTGCTGATAGCTCAATGACTACCTCTCTCTCTTTCTTCTCATTACACCCCTGTTTTTCTTCCCTCTAGTCCCAGTTAGTTCCTGAGAAAGCATTTGATATATATTTCAAACCACCAGCCAAGTTTGACCTCCTCTTACCAAGAATTTCTGACTTTCTTTCTTTGGCAGTGATCCTCACTGCTTAGGAAGTATTGCCTGGTAATTAGTTGCACTGGAGTCAAGCATCATCTCCAGATAGACAAGCACTACAAATGGTAGATTCTCCAATATGTATCTGAAGGCAGCAACTCTCTAGAAACTCAATGTAAATATATCAGGGGAAGTAAAAGTGAACCTGGTTGGGTTGGGGAATGAACTCTAGAAAGTGGAAGAGGATAGCCAGGTATAGTGGCACACACCTGTAATCCCATTAACTCAGCAGGCTGAGGAAGGAGGATCGCAAGTTCAAAACTGGTCTCATCAATTTACCGAGACCATCAGCAACTTTGCGAGATCCTGTCTCAAAATAAAATGGGCTGGGAATGTGGCTCTGTGGTTAAGAGCCCCTGGGTTCAATCCCCAGTACCAAAAAAAAAAAAAAAAAGTGGAAGAGTAAGCCATTGTTTCTTTTCCTTAGTTTGAAGGAGGAACAAAGAGCAAAATTCTTAAGGCATAAGCTTCCTGGATTGTGATATGAAAGGTGTACTGCATATCATAGCAACATGATTTAATGTATGATTCATGATACATAGCAAAGCATACCATAATATTGCTTATTTTATTATTCCAAATGTTCATCATCTCAAATGGCTTATGGTCTGCAAAGTTCAGATGTGTGATAACATACTCATCCAATTGAGAGCTTGTAACAACCCAAAGAATTTTCTTCCATGTTATCTTTCTTCCTGAGCTCATTTAAAGTGTAGTAAACTAGTCTTCAGTGGAGAAGAGCCTATGAGTAAAAGGCAGGGAAGATTTGTAAAGGATGTACTGTGTTATAGTAGCTAGGTCAGATTTGCTGATGAAATTCTGAGTCCCAAACATTCTCATGTTTGCTTTCAGATTACTCCTGTGAACTAAACTAGAAAAAATGGTGTATTATAATGCCAGGATACTTTGAATACTGTGTTCTTTTATCCGTAGGTATTGCCGGGGAACAGACGAGGAGGACAAGGCTTCAGGCCTCAAGGCCAAAAGTCCAGTGACCCCATGAGCCAAGGGCGACATGACAATATGGGTCGTTACAGAAATAGCTCCTGGTATTCATCTGGTTCTAGGTATCAGAGTGCTCCACCCCAGACACCTGGAAACACTAGTGAATGGGGCCAGGCTCACTCTGCAGGGACCAATGGAACTGGAACCAGCATGGAGCCTTGCCCACCCAAGCCCTCATTCAAAAAGGGGCTCCCTCAGCGCAAACCCAGGACCTCTCAGCCTGAAGCTGTGAACTCTTGAGAGAAATTCCAGTTGGCTTTCTTCTGTATCCCACTTATTTCAACCTGATAACTGGACTTTAGAAAACTTATAGTTAGATTTAATAACAAAAAGAAGTTTATGCATATCACTTTTTGTGCCATTCTAAATATTTTTTGTTTCTTCTCTCCTTATTTCCTCTTTATCATTTTTGGAGGGGAAACTGTTTTTTCCCCTGACGTTTCCCAGTGATATGGACTGATTCTGATTGCTCATTTTCACCAGGAATCAGGGACAACTATTTCCATGCTTCCCAAGGGTAAGCAACATTCTTCCCAGTGTACCAGGTCTTCCAACTGCCTGAAGAGGCCTTGCTCAGCAAGTCCCCATTGTTGAGACTATCTCAGGAGGAAGTGGGTCAGAGCTCATCCTGTCACCATTTCATTCTAAGCAGAAGCCACAGGTGCCTGCCAGGTTCCCTCCAAATAACAGTTTAACAGAAGAGACAAATGAGGGGATTGTATACCATGCTGAAATGTTGATTGGTGAAAAGGAGAGAACACTAGGAAACATTTGTGCCTGAGATTTGACACTTGAATCAGGGTTTCAGTCCCTTGCTTGGCACCATAGCTTAACTGCAATTTATTCAAAATGCCCAGTCTTCTTTCCTGTTATGTTAGGCTGTACCTTAGACTGCAAACCAGTGTAAGGAAGTCTATGAAAGTAGCATTTAATTAAAGATTTTTTAAAGTTTAAAAAAATATATATTTCTTTGTTGCAGTGTTTGAGGATGTTTTTTATTGGTGTTCTTCCCCTGTGCTGAGTCCTGTTCTGATCCTGAACCAAATTTCTAGCAATATAATTAGCATTAATCTAAAGTACTACCCATAAAAAAATTGCTGAAGTCAATCTTTATAGATAAATAAATAAAACAGCTACATAAACGTTCCCACATTTGTTTCACAGCAGCAAGAGACTTCATTTCAGTATCTGTTTTTCTTTGGGCCTCATGGGGTAGAAGTCACCGGGACAGCTTGTTCTGTGCTTAAATGAGGGGGTCTGATTCCCATGTCATTTATCCACTACTGCTTAGCTTTAGAACCAAATGTGAAAACTAGGACAAGCAAATGCAGCTGTTCCTTGTGAGAAAGAATCCATAGGACAGGGAATGGTGACTTTGCAAAGGAGGGCTCAGCAGGTTAGAAAAACCACAACTGCCAATCACTCTCCCAGACAACCAAAGGTTATATTGGCACCCTTCTCCCCACCTGTATAATTGAGCACCTGCATGTAGCAGGTAGCACTGATGCTGGACCTCTCCAATCCACTCCACCCCCAGCATCTATGATAGAACAGTTTTCCTTACTCCAGCATGTGACTCCCAAGCCCAGGCTGTTAAGTGGCAGTGGTGCAGAACTTAGCTGCCTCAGGGCTTCACCCTGGCTCTTTGGCTAAAGCTGAGCTGCCAGGGTTCAGGTTGGTTGAACAAATTTAAAGTGTTCACGCACGCGCACACCCGTGTGTGTTTTGGTAACGAAAACAGTAGTCAAGGAATACTGGGGAAAACATTTCCAAGGGGCTGATCACCTCATTTTGGGGAATTTGTCCAACACTATCGAGGCAAGACTGTATTTAACAGACAGATTTGGGAAGCAGAGTATGTCAAAACTACCTTGAAATCGAAATTAAAATCCCCTCAGGGGTGGAGTGGTGGCTCAGCAGTAGAGTGCTTGCCTAGCATGCTCAAGGACCCAGGTTTGAACCCCAGCACCACATACAGAACTAAGTGTCAGAAAAACTAAAGCCAGATTTAAAAAAATAAATAAAATTGATCCCCCTCCCTCTCTTTCTCTTAAAAAAAAAAAAATTGTCTCCTCATTAAAAAATTTGAAGATTTTTAATGACATAAAAACTTCGAAAATTATGAGTTTTTTTCACTGTTTTGTTTTGAATTGCAAAAGTAGTATTTAAAATACCAAATAAGTCAGGGCGTGGTGGTACATAGCTGTAAGTCCAGCAACTCTGGAGGTTGAGACAGGAGGATCTCAAGTTCAAAACCAGCCTTAGCAACTTAGCAAGATCTTGTCTGAAAATAAAAAGGGCTCAGGATATAGCTCAGTGGTTAAACACCCTGGGCTCAATTCCCAGTACAAAAAATAAAATACCGGATAAGCTAATGTGGTGGTACAAGCCTATAATCCCAGTGACTTGGGAGGCTGTAGCAGGAGGATCACAAATGGTACATTGGCCTCAGTAATTTAGCAAGGCCCTAAGGAACTTAGCAAGATCCTGCCTCAAAAAAATAATAAATAAGCCTGGGGATGTGCCTTGTTTTAGTTAGCTTCTTCAGTGCTGCAACCAAAACACCTGAAAAGAACAATTTTAGAGAAGGAAAAGTTTGTCTGGGGGTTCACAGTTTTATAGATCTCAGTCCAATGAAAGCTGGCTCCATTCTTTGGGGCTTGATGGGAGGCCAAAAATCGTGGCAGAAAGGTCTGGTAGAGGGGAGCCACTCAAGGCATCACAGCAGGAAACAAGAGACTAAGCTCAGTCTACCGAATATATACCCCAAAGATACACCCCTAGGGACCCATCTCCTCCAGCCACACCCTACCAGCCCACAGTTAACCACTCTGTTAATCTCTGTCAGGAGACCAATTCACTGATTGGGTTAATACTCCTATAACCCAAGCATTTCACCACTAAACCTTCTTGAATTTTCTCACACATAAGCTTTTGAGGGACATGTCACATCCAAAGCATAACATGGCTCAGTGGTAAAGCACCCCTGGGTTAATCTTCAGTACCAAAGAATAAAAACCAAATAATACAGAAATATTTAAAAATTTTCCATCTTCCCAATCTGTTATTCCAAGGACCGTTAATAATTTAGCACACATCCTTCTAGACCTTTTTCAAAGCAAAAATGTTGTACACACAAATACATAGCTTTTTAAAATTTTTAAAGTAAAAGTCCTATTTGTATTACATACGTGTATAGCTGGGCACAGTGGTGCATGTTTGTAATCCCAGTGATTTGGGACACTGAGACAGGATTATAAATTCGAGGCCAGATTCAGTAATTTAGTAAGGTCTGGGGGATGTAGCTCCGTGGTAGAATGCCCCTGGATACAATTCCCAAACTGAAAGGGAAAAAAAATGTTTGTGGGTTATGTATGTGTTTGCTTGCTAGGGATTGAACCCAGGGCTTATTTTTTAAATAATATGTCTAAACTATAATTCATTTAGTATCTCATGTTGTACATATTCTCTTAAAATCTGTCACTTTGACTTTTCTTCAATGAAGAGAAGTTAGGTTTATCTTAAGTTTGAGCTGTGCAGCCCACAGTAACTCTGGGTTTCCTAAGAGAAGGAATATTTCATACCCAGAGTTGCTACCAGTATACTTAAAGAGGCCCTACCTAATCATCATTTTTCCTTCCATTTTCTCTTACAGACAAGAATCTTGCCATCCCCAACCTAGAGATAAGGACTGGGACGTTAAGTTGTTTAGCTCTGTAATTTAGTTATTTGCTACTTGATAGGTAAATTTTAAGGAAATGTGACTGGGCTAGGGATGTAGCTCAGTGGTAGATCACTTACTTACTTGCTATGCCTGAGGTCTATCCTGGATTTAATCCCCAGCACTGCAAATGAAAATGAAAATTAATAATTTAGCATAGCTTCATTATCAATACAAATATTTACTAAGCCCCTAATCCATAGCCATTAAAAATCATGCCTTTTGGGGTTGGAGAGATGGCTCAGCAGTAGAGCACTTGCCTGGCATGAGCAAGGACCCGGGTTCAAATCCCAGGATCACATGTATAGCTAAATATCAAAAAAACAAAAGCCAGATGAAAAAGTTTCTCTCTCCCTCTCTCTCTCTCTCAAAAAAAAAAAAAAAGTGCCTTTTGAAATAGTAATACAAGCTGAGCACTGTGGCACAGTGTTGTAATCCCAGCAACTTGGAGCCAAGGCAGGAGGATTGCAAAGGCAAGGCCAGCTTCAGCAACTTAGACCCTAACAGGACTGGGAATATAGCACAGTGGTAGAGTACCCCCCACCATGAAAAAACAACATAATCCCCAGTACTATAAAAAATTTAAAAAACAATAATACAAACTAATTTAAAAAAGAAAATACTGACTAGAAGTAGTAGCTCAGTGATAGAGCCCTTGCCTAGCACTCACAGGTCCCTAGCACCAAAAGAAAAAAAAATACAAAAGGAAGGGTCTGGAGCAGTGGCTCGGTGGTTACAGCGCTTGCTGGCGAGTACGTGAGTTCAAAGCCCAGTTCAGCACCATGTACGCAACAAAGTCTTGGAGCAACAAAAGCCACATAAAAACTAAATAAAATTTATTCTCTCTCTCTCTCTCCCTCCCTCCCTCCCCCCTACTGTCCCTCTCTTTAAAAGAAAACACAAAAGGATATGTGGTTGAAAGTAAAAAGTCCTCCCCTACCTTGTCCCGCAAAGGCAAGTTTCTTACATATTGTTCCAGAAATTTTTTAAAACCAAACATGGAAATCTGTGTTTTCTTTTACATGAATGGGAATCATTCATATTCTTACACAACTTGCTTTTTAAAATTGTCCTTCTTTATAACTGATTTTTTAAAGAAAAAACATTGTATGTAAATGGTTAAAAAAAAAAAGAAATCTGAACAGTTCAAATGTATATGTAGTGAAAAGTAAGCCTCTCTGCTTTTATCTGTTTATCCCTTTCCCAGAGGCAACCAGTTAAGTTTCTTATATATTCCTTTGAAGATTTTCTGTGCTAGTACCAGTACATCATAAGAATATACAATATTTAGACCTCTTTCCAGGGGTACTTATATTTTTTTCTTTCTGTGGCTGCATAGTATTCCACTGTATAAATATGTCATAATTAGTTTAACCAGTCCCTGAAAAATGTTTTTCAGGTTTTCGCTGTTAAAAGTATTACTGAGATGAGGGAGCTGGAGCAGTGGCTCAGTGGTTGGAACACTTGCTTGGCATGTGCACAGACCTGGATTCAAACCTCAGCACCACATACACAACCAAGTGTCAGAAAACAAAATAAAACTAACCAAACAAACAAAACATGAAAAAATAAATAAAATTGACTCCTTTAAAAAACAAGTATTACTTTGATAAACATCTCATAATACTTGTATCATTCCTCCTGTGTGAGAATAAATCTGCAGGGTAAATTCCTAGGAGTGGAATTTATTTTTTTAAGAGAAAGACTCAATTTTATTTATTTTTTGCATCTGGTTTTTGTTTTTCTGACAGTTGTGTATGTGGTATTGGAGTTTGAACCCAGGTCTTTGTGCACACCAGGCAAGTGCCATAACCATTGAGCTACTGTTCATTCCCAATGGGTCATGTAATTTATGATAAAGTAGTCTTTATTATTGATAAAGTGGCACAGATTTACACTCACCACAAGTGTGTAAGGAGTGCTCTGCACAGTTGTTGAGATGGAAGCAAAAAAGAAATTAAGATAACTGAAATAGTCCCAGATTTCAAGTGACTGATAAACCAGTTGGGGCATGGGCTAAGGATGTAGCTCAGTGTTGGAGAGCATTTGTCTAGTATGTATGAAGTCCTGGGTTCAATCTCCAACACCACACACACAAAAAAAAGTGATAGATTGGGGCAACTGAGACATACAGATGAGGAAGGAATACAAGGGAATAATGTTGCATGAACACCCTGTTATTGAGTAAGAGAGGGAAGCACAGCCAGCAGAATCTAAGATAGAACTTTACCCGCAGGTGCTCCCAGGCCAGGGTATAGTCTTAGGAGTATGGAGTATTTATGAGGGGAATAGGATAAACTAGCTGAGAATAGGAGAAATCCTGGAAAATCTGGGGTATGTAATTATCAACCTATGAACTAACCAATGTTCTTAGAGAAGCTCAGTAGAGTAATGACTTGTTGCCTCTGGAGATCCTGCTACTAGACTTAAATAAGGGTTTGTCTTGTCTGATTTATAGGGCTCATCCCACATGATAAGGATTTATTTTATCAGTATGGCAGCATTCTTTTTTTGGAAGAAATGGGTATCCAAAACAGTTCCTGTTATAGTAACTGATAGAAGGAACTACTTTATCACCATTCTAACCAGTGAGTTCAGAGTATTGGCTGGTAGCCAGAACATACTATAAAATTAATCAAGTTTTCGGTTGTTGCAGCTACTTGGACACATTGTTTCCTTCAAACATTGAGGCACCTACTGAGTGCAAGGCTCTGCTGAGTTCTGAGACCAAGATAAATGGTCCCAGTCCATTTTTCAACTGTAGAAACCTTGCCTGGTAGCCAGGCAGTGCAGCAGAGTAGAAAATCCCTGGATTTGAATTTTAATTGTTTTGTAGTTTGGAAGCTGTGACTGGCTTGACTTTGGCCTTTGAACCTGTTGTGTAAAGTGGAGACAACAGCAACTACTTCAGGAGTGTCTAGCCAGGTGCTGCAGAACAGTGCCTCAGTGTCTAAGCTAGCCTATGACAAGCTAAATGTTCAGTCACCTATCCTTTGCTTCTTTCTCTCCTGTCCTGTTAAAAAGCATGTGAAGGCTTCCCTGTCTGAAGCCCTAAGAAGTCATTAATCAAAAAGAGGAAATCAGAGACATAGTTATCCCATCCTACTTGGGCCTTTTCCCAGGGCGTATATCCTTCCAGCACGGTGGGGCCCTGTGCTGATCTTGTGTCTGCCCTACCTGTCAGGAAAAGTGCACCCTTCCCCAGTTTCAGAACTGGGTCGATGGGGCAGGCTGGGTGCTGGTGGAGCTCCCTCAGTAAATAGTCATGGCTGCAGCAGCCAGGGCTCCCCAGGAAAAAGCTAAGGAACATTATTTCCAGGTGATGAGGTAGTTTTGTTACGGGCCTTGATACTCTATACCAAGGAACACTACTGAAGATGTTTCTGGGTTAGGAAACTCTCCCACCATCACCAGCACAACTGTTCTGCCCACCCGCCCCTTCACTGCCGTCAAAACAGCAGGAACAAATACCACCCACTCCTGATTCCTCAAAGAAAAGGCAGGTCTCTTTTTATGTCTCTTCAACTTAACCTAGTTAGGCTTTCCCCATAATGTGATTTTAAACAGACCCATTTACTGGTACTGCTAGAACACATGGATTGAGATAATGAGATGACTTACGTAGGCTGCTCACTCCCTTTCCGGCTTCTTTTCACTGGGGTGTTGTAGTCAAGGGCAGGGTCTCCTGCGTAGGTTGAAGTCCAGGTTGCTGTTTGCAGTGGATGCTCACTACAGATCCCGTCTGACCACCCATCAAAGTAAACATTGCCCCCCTGCTTTTTTAAGAGAGAAAAAGTTTATTTTTTTCATGTTTTTTTTTTTTTTTTTTTGCCTGTACTTGTGTATGTGATGCTGAGGATCAAACCCAGGTCCTTGCACATGCCAGGCAAGTGCTCTACAGCGGACACACCTTTCCAGCTCCTCTGTTTTTTTTTTTTTTTTTTAAGAGAGAGGGATGGGGCTGGTGCGGTGGCTCGGTGGTTACAGCACTT